>OY755249.1:32898475-33038476 GCA_963576725.1 Azorinus chamasolen
GGGTTCCCCTTAACCGGTTTAAACCCGCTTAGTGACTACCGTTGTTTTGTATTTGCGCGTGTCTTTATATTTGCTGTGCTTTCTTGTGGGGCTGTTCGGGTGGCTATTTGTTTTGTATGTGGTGTTTCCTGCTTGACTCATATTTGTACATACATAATCAAAGTACTGACAGTACTGAAGGTTTCGGACCATATATATGGCGATTGTGACAATACAATACGAAAAAGCTTGGTAGGGAAGAACTGGTACCATTGAAAAATAGTAAAATGACCTCTAAAGCATTATTTCCTGAACTAAAATGGTGTTTAATGGAACTGTTTGTTAAAATAGACAGGTCATCTGAACATAATTGCTGTGAAACTTTCTGAAAATCCTGTCAGTGTTTTAGATATTGTTTAAAGAAATAAATTGATGACTAGTAGCAAACAGTGCAATTCCAATAGCTCAATTTGCCTGTGTGCCTGAAGTTTACTTAAAATGATAATTTAATGTAGTAAAGGGCCATTACTCTATTATTATATGGCCGAAGTTGGCGTCATATAATATGTGCCTCATGCACCTATCCATGTAAATACCCAGTCAAATTTAATGAAATCTGAGCAAACTGTTCCAAGATATGACTTCTAACTGTCAAATTTCCTATATGGCTATCTGGAGCAAAAAAGGGTCATATTTCTGCTACTAACTGGTGGATTGAAACAGTATTTGGCGTGCGTCAATCACTTATCCATCTATACAATACAACCAAGTTTGAGTAAATTATATATGCCATGTGTATCTAAATATCATACAGTTAACAAGATCTAGTTATAACAGAATATGTTGCAGAATGTCCCCTAAACGAAACTTACAACTGATATTTGTGAGCAAAATATCTAAATTTCAACCAATAACAGACCATTAGTGATCACTTGGTTACCATGGCAACCAACACTTTTGAAACAACTGCATAATTATATATCCCTACTGACCATTTTTCCGAAAAATCTTATATGTAAATTGTGACCCATTCAGAGGACACCACTCCATTACCATGACAAACAAGTATTTCAAAACAACTTGACTGTGTTTGGGGTACCCAAATACCCCTAAATGCCAATTTTCAGCAAATTTGAATATCTAAAATTTTGACCAATCAGATTCCACCATTCAGTTTCCATACCAACAAATCATTTCCAAAGACATACCAATCAATTCTGAGTGTCAAATTATCCCGACATACCAATTTTGGGCAAAATCGAACAATATCTGAATTTGTCGTAAAAGATCTAAATTTTCTACCAATCAGAGCCACCATTCAGTTACCATGGCAACCAATTCTTTAAAAAGACCTACAAATTAGTCCTGAGTGCCAAAATATACCGTCATACCAATATTTAGCAAAATCAACCAATACATGTACTTTCGAAACCCATACAAATTGATTTAGAGTACTAAAATATCCCATGATACCAATTTTCAGCAAAAAATCGAATGATATATAACTTCGCCAAACAATATCTTAATTTCAACCAATTATAGCCAACCATTTAGTTATGGTGATTTTCAAAAAATTAAAAGTGGGATGTACATATGCATGTATCAAGCAATATTCATATGAAGTTTCATTAAGATCTGACAATTACTTAATCTTACTGAGAAATGCATTGGACAGGTTCACGACGGAAGAAGAATGGGAAGAATCAGAATCGGAAGAAAGAATAATAAGAAAAAGAAACGGAGCAAACACAAAGTGTCCCCCTACTTCATTTTGGGATATTATTAAATACCAGGGGGAAAAATAACAGCATGCTTGTATGTTAACATAGATTAATGCTGGGGGGGGGGGGGGCACTAAAACACTAAAAACACAAATTTGTCAAGAATTATATTATGTAAAACATACAATAAAATAATTCCACTATATCTCTTTTATAACTACTAACTCTCTATAATTGGAGTAATTATCCTTAAATGCTTACAACCTGGTACCAAGTCTCCTAAGACATTTCACACATTATAAACATGGATCTTAGAGAACTGAAAAGTCTATGATCAATGTTTACGATGTTTGTCACACATGATGTAAAAATATAATTATGATCTTCCAAACTCAACATAATTACTTCTGATGCATTCAGAATACAGATTGCTTTTGAGACTCAAGGATATCCATATATTTCCGGGGCGTTTCACTACGGTCCGTGCTCCTTCGTGCCGAAGGGTCGGTGCCGACTATTTTATTTTTTTTAGCTTTCTTCAACTTCAACTATATATACTTATTATGCAGTGCACTGAATATTAATTCTACGTATTTCAAATAATAAATATGGACAATATTAGTGGACAATATTAGCCAAAAAGCTCGATAAAAGGTTTTTCTAAAAACAAAAAATGCTTAAATTGAGGCCGATTTTAGTCTGTGGAATTCATATCCGCGGATATGAGTCATACCCGTCATATCGGGTGTTTATACTGTATCTTGCAATTTCCAGCAGTCGTTATCTTCATTCCCATAGTTCGTGTGTAATGTGTAGAGATTGACGGTGTTCTGATCATTATTCATTACTGTTTTCTCCGTAACGTTGTCTGTACCTATCCGACAAATTCAAGAAATGCTTGTAGATTTCAAAATATCCGCCCGATTTTCAGAAGTCGATTACTTTCTGGGCCATTTTTACCGGCGCTCTGTGGTATATATTCGTTCGCGACCAAATTTATCATATAACGTAGCATTTTACATGGCAAAATTATTGGTAATTGAAACAGTTGCATCCGCATTTTAATAATTGACACAAATACCAAATGAAGAATTATCGATATCGTTTATCCAACGCATTGCACTTGGAACTATATGTTTGTCTAGGGGTGATATCAAAATCACATTTTTGGCAAAATGAAAGTAGAAATACGGGTAAAATACACCCGTAGACAACTAAATCGTTTAATCGGCGCTACTTGATAAACATTCTGTCAACGTTAAACGATTCAAAATTTCTGCATTTGGGCTAATGAACGTATGCATTGTAAACATGAATTGATATTTCGTAATAAAACAGTGGTCTGATTGCGCATCATGGGATATGAATTTCTTTATAAATTTGCTTGAGGCATGCCATAGGCATGCATTACTATTAGGTTTCGGAAAGTAGTCCGAAACCTAATAACACACCAATTTAACTGCATGCATATATACACATATACCAATACAAGCAAACATTCTTATATTTTCCTTTACTAACAGTTGGATTTGGCAAGGTCTTGCCTCGCCTCAAATGCAACACTCATAACAGAAAAGTTAGAGGCAACTAAGTTCAATATAGCCCTTCTAAATAGACGTTCCAGGAGCATGCCTGGCTATACATACGTACACACGTGCGTACACGTGGTTGAAAAAATCCAAGAATTCAATGTGCCCAAATGCATTAATGGAAAAGTAGTAAAGTCAAGCAGGCAAAGCCACATACAAGACGCAACCACCACCAAAACACCGATAGACAGCTTGACACACATACACACACACAACCACACACCCAAACGCACACTCACACACGAGATAAACACAGAAAACATCAACAGACACACAAGAACTAGAGACAAACACTCCACACATGAACAAAATCACAAGCACAAAGACGTAAGGCAAGTAAAACTTGATGCCCAACTAAGGTAAAGCCCTAGATCTAGACATTCGTAGACTTTTCAAATCAAGTTTCCTTTTTTATAGTCAGTTTGAACTCGGAAGTATTTCCTTTTGAAACAAAGTTTTCAACCGTTACGCAGGTTATCGTGACCTAATTGCCAGTTGTACACTGTGTGTGTCGGTCTGTGATCAGGATCCTAGATGTTTGACAATTTAAAAATAAAACTATGCAAAGCATAGACTAATTGAATATGCATAATTGAATACGCAATACACAAAAGATTGAGCAGGTGACAATTTTAAATTGAACATGGTACTTTCGAGTTCATAGTTGTCCTAGCACAAATGCTGGATCCTACCACTTAATTTCATCGAAATGCATACTATTGACACCAGAACTGTATGTTAATATAGCATAATGCTTTGAAAAGTCCATAGCAAGTTTCACGAGGCATGCTTATGTTTTCCAGTTTGTTTGCTTTACAATGTATGTAGAGAAAAGAATATCAAAAAATATAAAGAACATGAATGAAAAAAATAGACTACACTTTTTTTCTATTTACATTTGGTTTAGACGGTTTTAAAACCAGGGAACTAGGGCTTCATAGTCCCAGCTCTTTCCCCTCCGCCAAATCTTGGGTCCCAATATATAACGGTTACATGGTTCTATTTATACGCTACAAAGGTATGAAAAGTAACAACGACTTATGACGTACATATTTAATATGCAAATTATACAAACCCACTTTTCATGAAATCTCAAAGCATAAAATGAATAGATTTATAGTGTTAAATGTTTTGAATAAAATCAATTGACAGAGCTACATAATTAACATCGTCCTGATAGTACAGCTGCTAAGGCAGATTTTATGCCAAAATCGTTCAGTTTTTGAAGAAAGCATGAAACTTTGTGTATGAAGTCTTTGATACCTATAGTTTATGAAAAAAATAGACCCCAAAAAATAACGCATTCTGGCGGCCGCCATTTTGAATTCCAATATGGCTGCCAAAATTTAGGCGTAAAAAATGTAGTAGGTACTCTAGCTTGACCATTTCTGGACCTAACTTTATCAAACTTGGCACAAATATTAAAAGACATCAAATCTAAATCAGGTTCAATAATCAGTAAGATTGCATGAAACAGTCGAGAGTTATTGCCTTTTAATTAGTGAAAATATAGCAAAATATAACAATGTCCACATTAAATCTTGACTCTGGCTTAACAATACACATCAAACGAAATAAAAAATGTTTTTGGCATTAAACTTCGGCCATGTTCTTCTTCACCTAAGACTTTGGTAAAAATAGACCCCAAAATTACCCCCACCTCACCCTCTTCCCTTAGCGGCCACCATATTGCATTTAAATATGGCCGCCATAAGTGCACACTTTTAGCCATTTACATATTGTACTAGCATTAATAGTGACATTTTTGAGTATATGAAAGAGTTGTATTTTCAAAGCAAAATATAAATTTAAAGAATAAAGTGTCGGTTTAGAACATTTACGCAAAGGCTGACTTAACCTTTAGCCTGCTGAGCCAAAATTTATTTGTAGAAAATGTCATCGATTTCAGTTGTCACTGTTCATTTATCTTGCATTTCTTTATCAACAGCACAGTCAGAGTATCAAATAGTTTGGATCCTGATGAGACGCCAAGTTACTTGGCGTCTCATCTGGATTCAAACTGTTTACAAACGTAATCACTCATCAGTACCCATCAAGCTAAAGGTTAATATGTACACAGGATAGGTAACCAATATCACGCTGCTAGAGGAAACAATGTCTGCCGATACTGTTGTTTTCATTAGATGTACATTTAAATAATACTAGCATAAAGTGCCGCAAACGGACGACGTCCGTGTAGAAAAAAAGCCTAACACGCCTAACAAATCAAACTGCAAGGGCGCAAAAGGCTAATCAAGCATATAAATTTTGCTAAATAATGCCAAAGGAGTTCAGATTTGTGAAACCAGACGAGGTTGCTGATGTCCAGAGGTCTCCAATCGACTGGAACTTATGCATTCTTTGTCAAAATGTTTCACCAGAGCCTCTTTCACACACATGGAAGGGTCGAGGGTGAGATACAAGTGAAGCTACAAGAACATATTACCAATCTTTTGCTAATTCCAAGCAATTTGGAAATATTCCTCTGCGCATATCAGTGGACAAACTTAATGGTGGGTTTGGTGTTGTTGAGACTTTACAAAAGAACAAGGCCAGCTGGCATTAGACTTGCCGAAATTTATTTAGTGACTTGAAGCTCCACCAGCTATCAAAACGTGCACAAGAACCAGATTACCAGGAGAGCAGTGTGGCGAGCCATTTTAAATTGAGGAGATCTAGCATTCAAGATGCCCATACTTCCATGGTAGATGCGTCCATTTGTTTTTTCTATGAGAGAGTGTCTGACATTGCAGGTATTCATGAGGCAAGAACCACGGGGATGACCACACATATCGAATTATGCATCAGAACTAAAATACATCAAGCTGTTGGCAAAACTGGCATCATGTTATAAGGTAGCATTGGAAACCAAGTACCATAAGAATTGTTTATGTCAGTCATATAACAGGTACAAGCGGGATGTGTCTGAAACTGCTCCTGTCTTTCGCCTTGTTGACCATGTATCTGCTTAAACTTCAAACGCTTGTTCGAACTGAATCCAGAACAAACAGAGAAAGTCAATTCTACACGCTTAAATGAACCTCTTTTATTGCATTGTCCATACTTTAAAACTGTGAAGTAAGGAAAGGGATGTTCTTCTGACACGACAGTAGGTGAAGCAATCTTAAAGTCATGCTCTGACGAGGACCCGGAAGCGCTGCAACTTGCAAGAGCTGCTTTTATTATAAGAGAACAGCTTTTCTCTCACGGACATATCTTCAATGGATCCTTGTGTAATGATTCAGTGGGATATACCGTTCCAAATACTCTGTTAGCACTTGTTAATATGATTCTGGAGGGTACTTGTATCGAATCATACGAATCATAGACAACTAGGGAAGTCTCATCAACCCAGGCAGCGCATACACCAGCTGAGTTCTTCCTTTACAATAGTATCCGAGGTATTAATGGTCCCAGGAAAGATACTGTCCACCATAACAGTGAAATAGAGACTCCAATACCTATCTATCTAGGTCTGAAAGTCAACACCAAAACACGGAATCGTGATCTGATTGTTTTCATCAACATGGTCTTTCCATATCATATGATCGAGGATATCGGATATATTCTCAATTGCTCACAGCATAATCGAGCGTTTTGAAAATAGTGGAGTAGACTGTCCACCTCAGCTGAAAAAGGGGCTGTTCACAACAGGGCAAGTTGATAACATTTGTAACAATCCAAGCTCGGTAACTGCAGCTGATTATTTCCATGGAACTGCTTAATATTTGTGACAACATCCAGTAACACACAACCAAGGAACAGATCATGATCCAATAACGTTTGCCGAAATGGAGCCAGGAAAACAAATTGCCCCCTTTCTTTAGCTTACACAAACATTCTGCCAGCTCTATATCCATGCTAAAGGAATTCAAAGCAGTCCATGAACCTTTGCAGACTATAAGATGGAGCACAACTGGCTTGCAAAACAGGTATCTTTGATGAAAAGCGAAGACATTGCCGAAGGTGATTTTATATATTGGGCTGCATGTCATGCAAATTGTCAAGTACTACCTTGTAAGCCTGCAACAACTTTTGCTTTGATGCCAATGTTTTGAGAAGGTCCTCACTCTTTTTCTACATTAATAACCAGCAGCGCAATTTCTTATTCCAGGACAGACCCTGTCTTGACCATGTACCAACCACTGTATGCCTTGGGAAAGCAAATCCAATGGAGATTCCCTGATCGTTTCGGAACGAACAAGGATGTGGTTTTGTTGGGTCCACTTCATATCAAAATGGCTGGCTTGAAAGTGATAGGTGATTTGCTTGATGGAACCGGTTGATCTAACGCTATAATCCAGGCAGTGGTTGCTACAAAAGGAACTGCTGATAGTTTCATACACATGTCTCACGTAACAAAGACAAGAAAAGCTTATCAAGTCACTGCAGCTGCACTCTATATTATTAAGAGAGACAGATACGTGGATATTTGTTCACGTCCAAGACACCATGCTGGTTTCAAATCGATGATTATAAGGACAGTCGATACTGATGTCGTTGTGCTAGCTGCTGCTTATTTCCACATTTTAGCAAACATCGAACATAGCATTTGGAACGGGAAAGGATTTCCGATTCATTCCTATACATGAGATTTTATCTACATTGACTACCCAGTTGTCTCAAGGCTTGCTGTTTTTCAATTGAATTCACCGGCTGGGACCTGGCCTCCTTCTTTGTCAACTATCGGAAGACGTCTGCATGGAAGACGTGGCCCTGTCAACGCCATGCTTTCACAGAACATTGAGAACAAACCCCAACCAGAGCTGCACTGGAGCAGCATGTCAAGAGAGCTATATACCAAGCAGTGCATGTATGGGGCCAGTCACTGGCATTGCAGCCATTGATTCCAGATGTAACTGACTGGGGATGGGAGCTCTCACATAATGTCGGGTACATGCCAAAATGTACCACTTTTCCTATTGCTGAAGAAACATGCATTGAACTCATAGTATGGAAGTGTAGCAAAGCAAACAGGGGTGACTGTAAATGCTTCAAGGCAAATATGGAGTGCATCACACTTTGTAGATGCGGTGGGAACTGTCGACTGGGTTAAGGACTGTTCAATCCCATGTTGAGATGAACAAACAAAAACGACTGCATGACTTATCCGGCAGAATATTATAAAGTTTTGCAACAGTCACCATGCCCTCCATTATGATCCCAACCAGTCTTGATTCAGATTGGAAAGGCAAAGGTCAAGACTGAGAGCAGAAAGCTAATTTTCTAAACTTCATCTGTTCAAGGGACAGTATTATATAAAATCTGGGGCAACTAATAACTATATTTTGCCAAGAATCTATGCCAATAAATATTGTCCTTGAGTTTGATCAAAATTGAAAACAAAGTGGTAATGATAGGGAGCAGATAGTGCCGAAAATGATCAAAATCATACAATCAATGGCAATAACTCTAAAATCTCTAGAGAAATCTGGCTCTTAATCTAATTTGTCTGAGATTATTTTCCAATGAACAATTTCATAAAGTTTTATGCTGATTGATACAAGATTTGTTCAGATAGAGAGCAAAAACTGCTGAATTCGCTTATTTTCGCTAGTTCAAGGGCAATAACTCTGGTTCGTCAAAGGCAATCTGATTGATTATCAAACTTAATTGAGATTTTATATCCCTGGACTCTTTCATGAAGTCTGATTAAGATTGAAAAAGAAATGGTCAAGTTAGAGAGCGGACAATATTCTGGGCCACACCATTTCGGCGGCCATTTTGGATTTCAATATGGCGGCCGCCAGGGGGCGTAATTTTTTGGGGTCTATTTTTTTTCATAAACTTTATGTATCAAAGACATCATACACAAAGTTTCACGCTTTCTTCAAAAACTGAACGATTCTGACGCTTAGCAGCTGTACTATGATAGCTTAGTGGATATGTCGTAGGCTTCCTGTGCTAAGGGTCAAGGGCTCAAATCTCAGTGGAATGCATTTTTCAAAATTTGTTTGGTTATTATTTTTCCCTCAGTGTGAGAAAACGCATTAAAATTTGATCTAATATTCTATTCCGGTGATAACTGTAGAGTTTTTTCTGTATAATGATATCAATAATGGAGATATAGAGCAAATGGACTGTTCGGTGTCTTTGGGTCAGTACTAATGATATTTTTTGTAGAAACGTTAAATGTCGATCTGGGTTTGCAAATGCCGGTCCATTCGTTTCCCACAATCAAAGGGATAAACTCCGATTTGTTTCAATATTCAATTTCTTCAAATTTGTTTTAAATTATTGAGAAACTACAAACCGGATGAAATGGGGCAGATAACGTTTTGATCATATCTCGAAATACTGGAAAAGGGTTAACCCATGTTTGTCCAGAGTTTCCATAAAATGGACACAAACAAACATCAGACCCAGACACGGTTCCTGAGAGGGTTGTCATATCAGGGTTTGCACTATTCGCTTCCCTTTTTTCCCCAAAGGTCATATTGACAAAATAAATATTGCAGAATACCCTCAAAATGATAATGGATTGGTTCGTAATAGTTACATGTATTAGACGGCTCCTGTAGGAACCTTCTGATCAGGGTCTGCTCTGTTTCCATATTAATATGGTTCTGCAATTTCCATCGTGGCTAAAAATCCCTATGTCATGATGTCTTTATTTCTTTCAGGAATATTTATGGAGTCAAGTGTTAAAGTATAATATTATTATGACAGTATTGTTTGTTACTGCAAAAATATGAATACATGTATTTAATTTTCAGAAGATCAGTGCATATCCATATTCCAGAGGAGCCCTCTGATCAGGGTCTGCACTCTTTGCCGTTCAAAACATGTATACACTTTCATACTGAATGGACTCTATTGCTAGATACCGATGAACCAACGATGTCAGCATTCAAAGCGTTAATGCCTTTACATGGCGGATAATGTGAATACGGAGAAATGGGATTCAATACATAACAAGTAAACAGTGTAGATGGTGAAACTGCTTATTTAAACTGAGCCCCGGGCTTAACTTGTCTTTCCTATGCTAATTCGAATTAAGTAAACAAGTAAACAATTTAGATGGTGAAACTCTGCTTATTTACACATATAGCATGAGGGTGACCGTGAAGTATGCACGTATTATCAGGGTTTAACCATTTACCTCATGATTATTTATATAAAGAATATGACATCATGAATATATGTTATCCGAATTTTTGTGATGGTATACACACATGATCAAATTCCTGTTAGCATCGCAGAAACCGTAGAAGTATATCTATATAATTCCATCAGCAAACAGAGCAAACCCCTTCAGGGGCCGACTGGTTTGGGTCTGCTTTGCTTGTAGAGGCGTAAAAAGGCATGCCCCAATACCGTAAACTGAGCCCCGGGGTTAACTTGTCTTTCATATGCTAATTCGGATTAAGTAAAGGGTCGTATGCAGAAGTATATGAAGCGAGTTGGTTTTGATTCAGTTTTTGTAAATATTAATACGTTTAGACAATTCGATGCAGAATAAATTACATGGTTCCAAAGTCTTGTGATTTTTAATGAATAATCAAACCATTAAAAGTTCTTTTTTTGTGATTATTACTTCATATTTCAACTTTGTATGGCTTTATGACACCTCTTACCTGCAATTTCACACCTTTAACTGCTTAAAGTAAAATTATTTTCGTATATAAAGTACCTGTGGTATGTGGGATTTCCAATGACATACTGTCAATCCAGACGCCTTTGTTCAAGCTGGTGTCTTTTTACAACAGAAGTCCGACATAAGGTCGTCGCATTCTGAAAGTCCCATGCATACCCTTTCTGTGGTATTTACAGAAGTCCGATATATGGTCGTCGGATTACGAGTTAAATACCCTTTTTGCCTAATCACTAATATCCTTCCCAAACAGAGAAGACCCAGGTAAGAAGGCGCATAGAGGAGCCCTCTCATCAGGATCTGCACTGTTTGTCATGTTAAACTTTTGTTTGGAAACATTCCTAAATCTTCATCATAAGCTCATTTTAGCTTGCCAATGGCTTGTTTGAATTCAGCGTTGTAATGGTTAGGTAAACCAAAGTAATATATGTTAGATTTTTTTCATGACCACATAACCGAAAAGAATTATTTGATTATAACAACCACTGTTTATATTTCGATACACTTTCAACATTTTGTGAATTACTATGAAATATCGAACATCAATGGCCGGTACTATTTCTGGGGTAGAACGAAATTTCAAATGCAGAAATTCGATTCCATTGCGACATTATAATGTTTCCTGGTGTATTTTTATCAATGGTCGTGCGACGTTGTTGCTAAGATCTAGTTTGAAAGCAATAGAATTTCAAAAATACATGTACGGTAAACCCCCTCTAAACCAGACGTTAAATTCAGTATAAATATCAGCCTTGGAGACAGATGGTAGCTTAATGCAGAGTGAAAATCATTCAGAAAGTTCCTCCCGGAGCCCTCTGCATGACTTTCACCTTGCATTAAGCAGCCACCTGCCTAAAAAGTATATAAATTCTTATCTACTTGAATTCGGGTTAAGATGGGTTTTACTGTATTGTTAAAGGGGACAAATCTATACTTGTGATTTACCAGTGATACCCTAACTACCCTTGGTATTTTGACAAACACACTTATGCAAATAGCGCAGACCCAGATCAAAAACCTCCTTGATGGGCCCGTTTGAAAGGTTTTCACTATTTGCTACTATGTCTGTTTAATCTAAAAGTTGCAAAAATGTTTCCAAACTGACTTATTCAGCTGTACAAACTGGTAGAGAGGAGAGCCTTGGTGCAAGAATACTTAACCCTTTCCTTCATATAAATGTTTTTTCACGCGTTTGTAAATAGAGTAGACCCAGATCAGATGGCTCCTATAGGAGTCGTCCGATCAGGGTCTGCTCTGTGTGCTAATGGAATTTGAAAGATCTATTTCTTTACTTGCTTAAATGGCTACTAATTTCCTCTTTTCATATTTCATTATAACTATTTTGTCCATGAATATTCAGTAGGTATTGACATTTGGAATAAACATAGAACAGGGAAAGGGTTAAGGAAATCAGGGTTTTCATAAATCAGAAATTTCTGGCATATTTTTGGTACTGACCAAGTAATGGTCAGAATCATGCGGGGTCCAATCGAGTGTCAAACAGTTTGGATCCAGAAAATATGTTGAGTAACTCAGCGTCTCATCTGGATCCAAACTGTTTAACAATCAGTCACTAAAGTTTCTCCCGCGCTGGAACGAATCGGAAGTGGGTACAAATACATTAGACTTGTTTTGACAGAATGGTAAGACTTAACCCATTCCCTCATATTGATGCCTTTTGGCGCCTCTGTAATAGTCACTTCTTGAAACCATTGTGATAAATAGAGCATTTGCTCCTTAGGAGCAAATGCTCTATTTACCACAATGGTTTCAAAACTACAAAATTCTAAAAACAATTCCTTTTCTCTAGTAAATGCCCCTTTATTCTAAAGATAGTTTAGATTGATATGATCTAGATCTATTGTAAATTACTTTTACTAGATCTGCTACGGTACTCGACGCTCATTACGTTCAGCCGATCGGGAAAGGAGTCTACCTTTTCGACAGCGTCTTCGAAGGACACACCTACGTTCACGTGAGGAAGATAATAGACGAAAAGTTTCCCACCAAGGACGGTATCTCTTTGACTCTACAGCGGTGTAACGAACTGTATATGAGTTTACTTTACGTGGATATTGCTGTGAGAATCAAGACACTTTCTATCGGAGACACCTAGGAGGGAACTGGTACGTGACCGTTCAGACGGGATTCAAGTGCGTGGATAGTCGGAAATTCTGGTTACTCTAAAAAGGCTGCAGATATGTCAGAACTATTTGCTTTATTAAGCTTGAGCTCTCTAGGGTAAATTGAGGTTATCATAGAATCAAAGTATGGGTTATCAATATTAAATATGTCTTCTAAATAACGTGCTGTATTGTATTGTTAAAAGCATTGATGACATACGCCTGTGAATCGGTTTTAAGGTTAAGCATAAAATCCCGTTTATAACAATACAAAAACAAGTCTGCAACTAGAGGTTTTTGTCACAAAAATGGATGTCTCCCCTCTAATAAAGACAATATGTAAAGGGAAATCACTAAAAATGTTATGGACCTGATGAATGATACTTCCCCTCATTATGCACTTTCCAAACAAAATGATAACAGCTAATAACTCCAAAAATATTGATACCAGAGTTATTGCCCTTGTGCATGACACTTACTTTCATCATGCCCTTTCCATAAATAAAATGTCATTCCAATAGCATCAGTCGAACAGGAGTTATTGATCGGCCAAAATGTAACAAAGGGCAATAACTCCAAAAGTATTGAAGCAAGAGTTATCACCCTTGTTCATGACACTTTCTCTAATCATGCTCTCTCCATGTATGAAGTTTCAATACGATGGCAAGAGCCATGTAGGAGTTATCGTCCGGACAAGAAAGCGTTAAACAAATGTACAAGGGGCAATAACTCTAAATTTATTGAAGCCCAAGTTAAGGATCTTATGCATGACACTTTCTCTTATTATGATCTTTCCATGTATGAAGTTTCAATCCAATGGCATGTGCCATATAGGAGTTATCGTCCTGACAAAAATGTGATTTTTTTTTACAAAGGGCAATAACTCCTATATTAGTGAAGCCAGAGTTATGGACCTTGTGCATGCCACTTCCTCTTGTCATGATCTTTCCATATGTGAAGTTTCAATCCAATGGCATGAGCCATAATTATAGGAGTTATCGTCCGGACAAAAAAGTGTGATTTTTTTACAAGGGGCAATAACTCCTATATTAGTGAAGCCAGAGTTATGGACCTTGTGCATGACACTTCCTCTCATTATGCTCTTTCCATATATGAAGTTTCAATCCAATGGCATGAGCCATAAAGGAGTTATCGTCCGGACAAAAGTGTGACGGACAGACGGACAGACCGACAGACAGACGGACAGACAGACAGACAGGCAACTCTCACGAAAACAATATGTCTCCCCCATATAAATATAGGGGAGACATAATTAAAGGAGCACAGTTGGTTCCCATGGGAATACCAATGACCTGGCGATATACAGAATTACCAAAACGAACAAATATATTGTCTAACAGAAACGTAATTGCGTCACAAAGATCTAAACATGTCCACGAGGTATATCTATTCGTAATGACATTGGTAAAGAACGCATGTCTAGAATTACAGGCAATAAATGATACCTTTTCTCTAGCAAATGTTTTATTTATAAGATTTGTAAGTTTGATCTTTATTAGATCGTGTGGTAATGTGGTATAAAGTGTAGAAAAATCATATGTGCTTATAGTGTTAGCTTGGTGTTGCTTGATTTTTAATTTAGTTAAAACCTCATTGGAGTTTTTTATAGACCAAAAAAGGTTAATTCCTGAATTCTCATAAGCTTTATCGCAGTAACGCTTGACATGTTCTTTGACTGCTGTTAGACACGATGTAATTAGTTTGGATAGTGCGGTTGTTGTGCATGAGACAGAGTTTGTTATGAAGCGTGATTTATATGGCGTTTTATGGAGTTTAGGTATCCAGTACATTGTCGGAAGTTTATGATGTGTGATTAATATATCAGCATTGAACTGTTTACATTTATTAACATGTTCAGATATTATGTCGTTTTCAGATTTAGAGATCACAATATATGACTTTGTCTTAGTGAGTTCTTGTTCTAAAACATCCACATAATAAAGTCGTCAAACGATAATTACATTGTTTGACGCTTTATCAGCTGGAACAAACACGTATTTAGAGTGAAATTCTTGTATACTATTTTTAAGAAGCGAACTGAAGTCTTAGGTTTAGGCGGAAGAAGGTGAATGTTAGATTTGTAAAACGCGATACGTGTATCCATTATATTTGAAAATTGGTTTATCCATTTTGTAAGGGCACTATTGTCTTCATGTTCTCGGCGAAACCATTTTACACTGAAGTCTAACAAAGATTCTATAATTTTGCTACGGCAGATTTCGAAATCTATCAGAGAAGGTAATCTGTATTTAGGTCCCTTAGTTAATAAAGTACGGATACGTTTGTTTTCGATAATGTCAAAATTGCCTGTAATAACATGACCAGCCTCGGCGTAACAGAACTTAGAGGAATTACAATTTCAACTAACAGGAGTATTATTTACAATATTAAGGTCCGATACAATTTTATTATAATTAAAAATAGTAATCCTAATAGGTATTTTGTACTTATAGCAGATAATTGGAGATTCTAATTTTTTGAAATAGGCTGGGATGGTATAAATTACGTTTTTATCGCGAAATATTGATTGTAGATCGATAAAATCTATACCTTTATTAACAAAAGGAATTTTCAAAAAATATCTTTTATGGTCAGACACTGAATCAACGTGTGGTCGAAGAACATGCCGAGTGTAGTTCTGAATGAAAGAAGCTGTATTATATAAAGGATCTGTTCCTAAAATCACTTTGTCTGCTTCTACATCAATGTCTCTTATGGAAGAAATAGACAAAGAACATAGACGAGAGAGCATAGTATGTTTACCAGATTGTAGACGTATATTGTGTAAATCTGAAATATATTGTGTAAATCTGAAATAGACAGTCGAGCTTTGCGTTTGATATTGCCGTTTATACGTAAACCATGTGATCAGGTTTTTCGTTTTCTAATTGAGTAAATAGAAAATATATCAATGTTAGGGTCTTTAGAAATATTTCCGGTTTGATATATGTTATCATTTAGGCCTAAAGGGAAAGGTGTCTGTAAATTTTTTAACCATTTGAGTTCTGCCGTAAATCTAGCTTTAGATTTGATGCTGTTTGTAGAATTATAATCATAAACCAGATGTTCAACTGGCTGAACTGTAATATCTTTAAATGAATGACCCGATTTACGAAAATGCTGGTATAGATTTTTTTTTAATTTTATTTTACGGCATTGATATATATGCTCACGAAATCTAGTTTTTAATGAGCGTCCAGTGTGTCCTACATATTGTATACCACAAAGTGGTGCATTTCATGTTAAAACGTAAATCACATGATAAGTTTTACAGTTAATATTTGATGTAAATTTGGTGGTAAAAACTCTACCATTAATTGTAGATTTAATGGTAGAATTACAAGATAAATGTTTTTAGCACATACACCTCTTAGCATTGCACTTATCAATGGTTGGATACATTCTACATCTTCCGTGCAAAATCCGTTTATTTTGAAATATATTAACTACAGTACCATGTTGAATATATTTATTTAACGGAGAAAGTACCACTTTTGGGCCATTGTGAAAACAGTTATTAATAGAAACAGAAGGTAGGTGAAATGATTTTGCAGAATAAATGTTTAGTGGCTTTAAACACAATGAAGGTTGAAACGATCTAAAATTACCATTTTGTGAAATTTGCACAGATGTCGTAGAATGTAGTTTTAAAGTTTGAAATTTGCTCGTAGTTGTATTCATAATTTAGTTATAAGTAGAGGAGCACCATGTCTTGTTAGTAATGAATCGAAGAGCCATTAACAAAATGTAGAGGCGATTGCCATTCATACGCTAAATCAAACCTGTGATCTTTTTCATTTTCGTATTTAAATTTTTATAAATGCTCTCTATTCCTTCATATGTTTATCATATTGGAAGTAGGAAGTAACAAATACTTTATTCTCGTCTGTGAACCAATTGCAGTTCGTTTATCCCCATCCCGTTCCAAACGAAGCCTGTCGCATCTCCATCATGCCTGTAAAATGGTGTTGCTCACATCACTTCTGTCTCACCCAATTCACACACAACTTCAGATATCACATAATATATCATTTTACTCTAAACACATGTTAACACCTTTGAAAACAGTGTAGATGCAGACCTGGCAAATCTCGAAGGAGCCGTATGATCAGGATCTTCTCTGTTTGTAACTGTAAAGATCTGAATCTAGATTTACCAGGGCCAAACTTTCATATGTCATTATAAATATTAACCTAATTAATTGGAGAGGCCCTCTGGCCTCTCCACAGTGTTGGAATTGGATGTCTGCGTATTCTGGGATGGTTTACAATTTATCTAAAGGAGTTTTAAATTGGAATCGTAAAAACAACATCGCCGTCTACTGGACGGGACGAGTCGTGGCTATTCGCATGCGCGAGTATTGGTTATATAAAAATACGCACATACACACGAAATGATTATCTGGTCTTGGTAGAGGCTATGAGATCGTATCTGTGTTATGTCATAAGCAAAGGCGTAGAAATACGTATTTATGGAGCAAAGGGTTAAATCATGTTTCATGTACTATAATTCTAATTGTAATTAGTATTGTCCGTAGTTTGTCCTGTATTACAGGCCGTTTCTGATTAATTGTATTTATATCACTTTTCACATATTTATTATGTTATAGTTTTGTATATTCTATTGACATTTATTTGATGTATAACTCTTCATGTATGGAGGTAAATAAAGAATCAATTAAAACTTACCAATAAAGAGTTTGAATATTAAGTATTAATAGAAAACATGGTTGAATTTGAAAGATAAGATCAGTTAAACCAGAATGTCGAAATTTTAATTCAAATAGGCATGATTATTTTATTCCAGAACAAAGTGCAATGATTTTTGCATCCCGTATAAAAATTGAGTAACGGTCGGCTCAGTTTCTATTTTTAGAATGACCTACTCATAAATCGATGGAGTTGAACAGATTGTTTAGGTCTATGCCATTTCTCGCCCCTTTATGAGTTTCTTAATCTAATTATCATGCGAGTAGAAAGGAAACATGTACTGTTTATCCATTAACCTTTGCTTCCCGGCTTGATTCTTATCAACCGCGTTTCTCCAGTGGTGGATTAATTAAAACTGATAAATAAGTGCAGTTTATGTTGATGACACGAATGGACTAATGGGTTGGAAAATTAGTGTTTAAGTTTACCCTTTGTATGACCAGACGTGGATTCGAAATCCACCTATTACCTAAAAATATCTTTTTTCCCCTCGTATTTGTATAATTCTATTGGTTATTTTTCCGTTATTCCATCAACATATTTACAGAAAATTGAAATACTTACATTGTTATAGGATCATTATGCCTTAGAAACGGCTACTATCACTAACCTAATAAACCTTCTAGATACTACCGGACGAACCCTAATAGGATGATCTGGCTCACTTGGAAGTGCTTGCTAGATACATAAACCAATGTTTTGACTGGTGTGTCCATGTGCTTTAGATCTTCACGAGGAAGCAAGATGAATAAAATGTATTGTTGTTTATATGTGATTTACCAATACGTGCCTAAGATATGATACACATGATTTAATTTCATGTCAATTATGTTAATCATAAATGTTTTGGTATGCATTCATTTGTAATCCGAGAGGGTCCATGGTTGGTAAATAGAACCTGTTCTAATGTATATTCTATTCTATTCTAAGAAACCTAAGTTTATCTGCACCCCTTTATTACGTCACTGGAGAAGCTTGCTGACTGGATAAATTCCAATACACGTAATACTTTTTCCCAAAGAACTACTTTCAACGACCCAGAAGTAAACGCATATAGGGACCGATGCCGTATGTCAGACAAATACCTTTTCCGTAGCTTTATGTTAAAGCATTATATATTTCCTATGCAGTGGCGCTTGATAGTCATCGTTTTCGTTCTATTTATAGCGCACGTACTATTTGATATGCACAATAGTTATTTATATAAACCTATTTACGATCCGGTGCCAAAACCTTGCAAACGGCCCCTGTATATAGCAACTGTTCGATAAAAAACTGCTGCAGACCTCTCCTTGGCTTCCTTTTAGAACTTAACGAGGTTGGGTACCCGTAAACCAGGTTTAAGCCCCCCAGTAGCTGCTTTTGGTTACTGACCGTGCCAAGGCGGTACTCCTGCTTTCAGCCTATGGTCAACTTTGTTGTTTAATATGCTTAATGTTTAATGTTTTTCGTCTGGATATGCGTCCTGTTATGTTTTGTCTTGTGTTTATACCGTTTCTTGTTTGATGATGTTTGGTGCGGTGTCATTTCGTGTGTGGCTCTCCCTGTTTGACTAGTTTTATGCCCCCAAAGCTAAGCTTTGGCGGAATATAGTAATCGCACCGTGCGTGTGTGTGTGTGTGGGTGTGTGTGTGGGTGTGTGTACCTTTTGTCCGGAGTATATTTCCTTTGTCACATCAGCTACGGATACCAAATTTGGTGTGTAAGTTCATCTTGGGATGGCGGAGTGTCGCGTACCATTTTCAGGTCACTGTGCCCTTGACCTTGGACCTCGATTTTACAAAAAGCTTATACCTTACCAGTTACAAAAAGCTTGTCCGGAGTATATCTCCTATACCTTACCGGCTAAGGATTCCAAATTTGGTGTGTGAGTTCATCTTGGGATTGCGGAGTGTCGCATACCATTTTCAGTTCACTGTGACCTTGACCTTTCCCTTTGACCGATTTTACAAAAAGCTTGTCCGGAGCATATCTCCTATACCTTACCTGCTACGGATTCCAAATTTGGTGTGTGAGATCATTATGAGATGGCGGAGTGTCACTGTGCCCTTGATCTTGACCTTTGACCTCGATTTTACAAAAAGCTTATACCTTACCAGCTACAAAAAGCTTGTCCGGAGTATATCTCCAATACCTTACCAGCTAAGGATTCCTAATTTGCAGTGTGAGTTCATCTTGGGATTGCGGAGTGTCGTGTACCATTTTCAGTTCACTGTGACCTTGACCTTTACCTTTGACCGGTTTTACAAAAAGCTTGTCCGGAGCATATCTCCTATACCTTACCAGCTACGGATTCCAAATTTGAGATAGCGGAGTGTCGCGTACCATTTTCAGGTCACTGTGACCTTGACCTTGACCTTTGACCTCGATTTTACAAAAAGCTTGTCCGGAGCATATCTCCTTACCAGCTATGGATTCCAAATTCGGTGTGTGAGTTTATCTTGGGATGGAGGAGTGTGGGATACCATTTTCAGGTCAATGTGACCTTGACCTTGACCTTTGACCTCGGTTTTACAAAAAAGTTGTCCAGAGAATATCTCCTATACCTTACCAGCTACGGATTCCAAATTTGGTGTGTGAGTTCATCTTGGGATGGCGGAGTGTCGTCGCATACCATTTTCATGTCACCGTGACCTTGACCTTTGACCTCGATTTTACAAAAAGCTTGTCCGGAGCATATTTCCTATACCTTACCAGGTACGGATTCCAAATTTGGTTTGTGAGTTCATCTTGGGATGGCGGAGAGTCATGTACCATTTTCAGATCACTGACCTTGACCTTGACCTTTGACCTCAATTTTACAGTCCGGAGCATATCTCCTATACCTTACCAGATACAAAAAGCTTGTCCAGAGCATATCTCCTATACCGTACCAGCTACGGATTTCAAATTTGGTGTGTGAGTTCATCTTGGAATGGCGGAGTGTCGCATACCATTTTCAGGTCAATGTGCCCTTGACCTTTGACCTTGATTTTACTACAAGCTTGTCCGTAGCATATCTCCTATACCTTATCAGTTATGGATTCCAAATTTGTAATTTGTCTGTAAGTATTGGACAGGTATGCTTAGGTAAACAGTGTAGACCCAACTCAAACTACAGGGTCTACATGTTTTCTACTACATTAGCATGAATCAGACATTATAAAGAGCTCTAAATACTATTCGTACATGGGTAGGCCATGCTGTTTAAATACTTGCAGTGTCAGAACTTTCAGATGAATTACAGCATTATAACAATATAGACCCATATCAGACAGCTCCTGTAGGAGCTACTGGGTCTTCATTGCTTGCTTACAACACTACCTAAATCAAATGCTATACATGCTGATGCAAAGAATGTAGATCTATATTAGGTAACTTCTGTTGCAGCTGTCTAAGAGCCGGTGTTACATGAAACTTTGACAATGTGTTTAGAATTGACTGAGGGTATGTTTTTAACGTTAAGGATCAACATAGGGTCTTTCTTAAACGTTAAGAATCAACTTAACAGTAACAATCAACACAGCATGTTTTTTTTAACATTGAAATTGGACCCTGTGTCTTTTTTTTAAAACGTTAAGAATTTACACAGGATCTGTTTGTAACGTTGGCAATCAATCCAGTGTCCTTTTTAATGTTTAGAATGACCTAGGGTCCTTTTTAACTATGTTTCGACCCCTGGCTCTTTTCTTAGCTATCATAATCGTCAAAGGTTCTGTTTTTAATGTTAAGAACTGACTCCTGTGTCAAACACTTTGGGGGGCATTTGCCACCCGTGACGACTCTCTTGTTCCATTGGGATACGAATATTGTATGTGTTGTTCAGAGGGAGTTGTTATAGGGAGGGAAAATCAAATATAGTTAGCTTGTTTGCAGATCCCGAGATAAGGTGTATTTCGAGAACTAAAACCGTTATGCCCCAATCAAATCCTATGTTGTGACCACTCTTTAGAATCGTCACAAAGTGACGATTCTAAAGAGTGGTCACAACATAGGGTTTGATGGAGGCATAAAGAAAATACGACGGAAAAAAGTTGTTTCTGGAGCCTTGTTGTTTCGGAAACAGTGACATGCGTTGTTGTAAGGAGGGAATCGTTATTGAGAGGGCCGTTGTAGGGAGGGAGCACTATACATGATTTCTTTTCATTAATATTAATGGAGTAAATGGTTGGTTTGACAGAGATAAATTATATATTCCCACAAACATGACGGCACCATGTCAAAGCTTGATCGTCATATCAGTCACAGGAGAAACATACCTGGTTGTCCCATTAAAAATTCAGTTGTTGCGTATCCTTGTAAGGCGCCCGTTAGACTCATGAATATGCGATTTATGCGATATATTAGTAGGTAAACACGCATTTCAAAACGGTCCGATCAAAAGACCTGTAAATTGGCATCCGTGGCAAAGATAACCAAATGATGCTGCTTTTACAAAGAAAGCTTGTAATAGTGTGTTCCTGTGTGCAGTTTATACATTTTCCTGTATGGGGTGTTCAGCCTATTGCAACCTTCTGGAGAATACCGTTCGTAAAATGTTTGAAAAGCTGCGAGCTTTCAGAAAAATGTGATGTCATCGGTTACAATCGACAATATGCCCTTTGTCTCCTGTATAAGGGAAATAACACATTATCATATCGAACACCCGGACTGAAAAAGTCATTCGTAAATAAAAACAGTCAGTTGGAATCTTTGTGCTCCAGATGTTTTGAAAATGAAACTTGTAAAATATCCAACACTGGGGTCAACTGTACGGTGGATTACTGTCAACCCCCAGAAGAAATTGCAGGAGCTATCATAGAGGGGAATATTTTTACAGTTGGAGCAAAAGCACAGTATAAATGCCCAGGAACATCAATGCCATTTCCAATCACTTGCCTTTCTACTGGTAAGTGGTCGGATATGAATGTACTTATATGTAACTGCACTCTACCAGGTGACATTCCAGGAGAACCGGACTACCAAGAAGTGTCGGCACAAGACATCGAATTGAGACTGTCATGTGACCCCGGCTATGCATTACTTGGGACTCCTGCAAAGTGCAATACTCAAACAGGACATTGGACCTATGGCATACATATGACAGAGTGCTGCTTCATATTGGATCCACCATGGAGAAAAATACACAGCTTCACAAACGGTGGCATCGTACCAAGCTGGAAAGAAGGACCAGAGTTCATCACGTGTAGGCATTTTCGAAACTCAAGTATTTTCGGAAATTGGCAGAGCTTTGTTGAGAAAAGAATTCGCTTGAATGTTATAAAAGATGAACAAGTTGTTCATTTCATCATTTTCAGTGGTACAACAAGTACAACGGAGAGCTGGTTTGCTGGTGAAAAAATCATAGAAAGCTCTTGGATTGATCTGGATTCATCGACAGCAACTGGACTTGTCTCTATTGAAGGAGACAGGGGAGAAAGTGTACGATTTGTTGTCGGTCAGAATTTACAAGGACGTAATAATTGTGAGCACACTGGATGGTTTGTTGTAAATTGGGGCTATTACCCATGCGAAACGCCAATAGATTATGACATGCCCGTTATAGTTTTTTCAAAAGGCAACACAGTGGCACGATTTCGTGAAAGTGAGGTTGAAATCGCAGACATGTTTGAGGTTTGGATAGAAGAATGATTGAAGTTTTTTCCTATTCGTTTCAAAATGATTGCAACATATTTTGCTTTAACTGTTGATAATGAATGACGCATATATTGATGTTTAATTATAAATGGTTGATATGTTATACAAAGTGTACGTATAATTTCCTGTTACAGTAATATTACAAGGTTCGTTCTAAAATAACATCTTAATGTTCCTCTGTTTTAGTATTATGCTGTATATATATATCAACGCTTTGAATGAGGGACATGTATGAACCGTCACTTGCAAACAGCGAAGACCCAACCAGAGGGTTCCTTGAGTTTGTACTATGTGTCAAAACAATCCTGTAGCAAAAGTACAAAAATGAGTCATGCAGGAAACACCACATACAGAACAAACAGCCGCCCGAACAGCAACACAAGGAAACAGCAAATGTACACAACTATAAAAACATCAAGAGACATTAAAGGTGTAGTTCTAGGACTGGTCGGCCCGGTGTCAGGATAATGTGACTGGGTGGGGTGCCCTTGCCATGTACCTGCGGCAGGGGTATTCCAGTGAGGCAGAACTATAACTTGTCTCATGCGGGTGCCGTCTGCAAATAACTGAAATACTGTTGGTCGGACGTAAAACCCAACTCACTCACTCACTCAAGAGACGCACAAAGACAAAACAAACATGCAATAGGGGGAAGATGGAAGTACCGCCTTGGAACGGTCAGTGACAAAAGTCACTTGGGGGTTAAACCGGTTTTTGGGCGCCCAACCTCACACTTATTCCATCCCCACCCGAAAAGACAAGTTTAAGCCTTTGACTGAGTGGAAACCATAGTTTAACAGTGACAGGTTATTCCACTGTAAAATTCAGTGTTGAAAGTGTCTAAGTCATAGTCTCTACTTACAACGTGTTTAACCCTTACAGAGCTGAATTTTCAAATGGACTGTTCAATAATTCAAGCAGGTCAATCTTATGGTGGATAATTAGGGATGTTTCTAAAGAAAAGTGTAAAATAACAAACAGTGCAGACCCTGATGAGAGGGCTCCTCGCTCCTCTCATCTGGGTCTACACTGTTTGCAAATGAAATGAGTGACTCGTGTCCCGCACTGTAAGGGTTAACAATGCCTAACAATTACATTATTCATTTGTTTATATGCTGAGAAGAAGTATATCATAAGAAACCTAGTAGAATAAACACCGAAGAAGACACAATTATTTTTCGGCAATGTAGTAGTATTTATTCGGCTCGCGTTAAAAGTTTGTTAACTGTTCGACTAAGGTCGGTAATATATTGTTGTAGAACAAAAATATAAGAATCGATGAAAATGGTTTATGTTATATCACTGGGGCATTGTTTCGATATAAGTTCAAATTGATAAACTTCGTAATGATGATTCATCGTAACTACCAACAAGTTTAATGATAGTACTGAAAATATGCATTTAATGTAGGGACATTCACTTTAAAACGGGGTTTCCTGTTCCAATGCACATGCAGTCATGTTGTGCACATCACATGTTTAATATCATTTATTTTTTAATTAATTACGTATTAGTGAGTTAGTTAACCATTAAACTCCTATATTTGGTAATCTCGTCTAAACTCGAGACAACCTTTGACATTGATTGGATCCCTCTGATCTGGGTCTACACTGTTTATGTTCCATTTATGTGATAGCGGGCGTTTATGGGTTAGTGTAGCTTTAAAATGATGTACAGCGGAACCTCGATATCTCGAACACGGATAACTCGAACCTCGATATAACTCGAAGTAAAGGTTCAACCGTTCCTTCACAAAATTATAATATAGAATTGTTCTAAAATCTATATACTATCTAAAACTACGCATATCTAGAAGCATGTGTTTCAGCATTACTTTAGACCTGTATTAAACTGTGAAAATGAGAAATTGCCCAAATTAGGAATCAGATAACACGAATGTATGTTATCTCGAAGCAATTTGTATAGTCGCTTGAAGTTCGAGATGTGGAGGTTCTACCTTATTTGCTATAAATTAGATTTCATAAGAGAAATATTTGAGCACAAATACGGAAACGATCAACTGTACCTTGGTGGATTTGTCAAAATGGAGTATTTTGGGCAAGTCTAATTGTCAGGATAGACTCTATAACAGCAGTACTTGAAAACACGAAGTAAAGACTACAGCTCCCTAATCAGAGGACCGGGTTTAGTGATAGTATGATGTAATGACTGCAGATCCCTAATCAGAGGACGGGGTTTAGTGTGATAGTATGATGTAAAGACTGCAGATCCCTAATCAGAGGACGGGGTTTAGTGTGATAGTATGATGTAAAGACTACAGCTCCCTAATCAGAGGACCGGGTTTAGTGTGATAGTATGATGTAAAGACTGCAGATCCCTAATCAGAGGACCGGGTTTAGTGTGATAGTATGATGTAAAGACTGCAGCTCCCTAATCAGAGGACCGGGTTTAGTGTGATAGTATGATGTAAAGACTGCAGCTCCCTAATCAGAGGACCGGGTTTAGTGTGATAGTATGATGTAAAGACTGCAGCTCCCTAATCAGAGGACCGGGTTTAGTGTGATAGTATGATGGGTGGTTTGATACAGTTTGTTCACTTAAATGTTTTCGTTATACATGTACTTTACCACTGTATTTGCAATAGCGGTTGTTGTAGATTAGTCGGAGAAGGGATACGTTTATTTACACTGTTTGTCTTTTAGGGTGGGGATGGAATAAGTGTAAGGTTGGGTGCCCATAAACCGGTTTAACCCCCCCCCCCAGTGACTTTTGTCACTGACCGTTCCAAGGCGGTACTTCCATCTTCCCCCTATTGTATGTTTGTTTTGTCTTTGTGCGTCTCTTGATGTTTTTTATAGTTGTGTATATTTGCTGTTTCCTTGTGTTGCTGTTCGGGCGGCTGTTTGTTCTGTATGTGGTGTTTCCTGCATGACTCATTTTTGTACTTCAATACCTTTATCCTAATGTTTTACAACAAAATGCATGGAAATGGAAATGTAATTTAAAGCCAAATAGAAGTCTTCAAAATCGTATTCATCGTGTAAACATAAGTTCCGCATCATTTATTTTGCTTTGAATTACATGCGTTTTGTAGTACGCCACAGTGACGTCGTGACTACTTTTGAACTTTCACGGGTTAAAATTGATTTTGAACACCTTTGTAGTAAAATATGCATATTAAGTCAATGACGTCATGTGACGTTAACTTGACGCCTTGGGTCTACAGACACTGGAAACACACCACGAGTGCATATGAGTTTGGATGTATTCTGTTTTTACCATTTCCTTTCAATGAAAAGTACTGTAGTTATTTTTACTTCAATTTGCATTTTTATTTCAATATGGACTGACATCATAAATCGCATATTGAAACAAATTGCAACCCGTTTTAAAATAATTATTTCAAAGTGCAACGTTATTTCAAAACGGGTTGCTACAAAGCTAATACCCAAAACAACAATAGTATTTTATGCCCCCGATAAAAAGGCGCGGGGCATGTTGTTTATGCCCTGTCTGTACGTTAGTTTGTTGACAACTTTTACGTTGGTAATAATTGTGTACCCATTGCATATACATACTTCAAACCTATTGTGGAAAACATTTTAGGGGCGTCTATTAAGGTAAATATCATACATTAAGATCAAAGTCAAATCAGTGGCCTAGCGTTTAACAAACACATATTGTTTTAAATACACACACATAACGTTTAAGAGTATTCGAGTAGTAATAAAGCATTCGAATAATAGTTGACATCCATAATTTGTACTAAATTTAACGTCCGGTTCAGAGGGTTTTTCTGTATGTAATTATACAGATGAAGAGATCATGTTCTGTATTGAGATATTAAAATCGTCATTTTTCTTCGATACGATTGTAAAGAGTGTTGACCACATAGGGTTTGGTGGAGAAATTAATGAGCCATAAAAAAGACCTCTAGTGGAAATATGTACGAACTGAAATGTACAAAGTGTAAATATAAGATTCGTAGATTAGACGATTCTATGTAATCCTTTACCTAAAGTTCGTAAATATTTCATGTACCAAATCTATTAACATTCGTTTACTCATTGTGTCTAAAATAGCCTATGCGGGAATGGGTTAACTCTAATCCTGCTAGAGTTTGGAGATGGTGCAGTTTGGATTACGTATCCCGTATCGTTTCGCGGGCATATTCGGAGTGTCTGTCCGGTGAAAAGGGACAAACGTGTACATCCTTGTGTAAATATTGGTAGCGACATTTTCAGAAATTGTATATAATTTGCGCGTATATTGATGTATAGTTTATATGATAATTAATAATGAAATTGTACGTGCGTGTGCGTGTGTGGAAATAAAAGGTAAACGGTACGAAATGTTTGTTTTTTTGTTTGTTTTGACTTTTTTTATTTCTCGGTGAAAATCTTTAACCCATCAAACATCATCTAGAAAGATTATGAAATAAGGTTGAAAAGGAGAAAAAACATATGATGCAATTCATATATTTTACTAAAGCAACCTGGTATTATACAATTTTACAACATCGGTATAATCTAAGACAAACTAAAAGTTGTTTTTTAAGGGAACGAATTCGCTCGTGAGTCTATATATTTTCGATTTCCACGCTAGTGTCTTCGTATCCCCCTCCCTCCAATCACGACTGTAAATCTTGAGTTTGTACGTGTCTACAAGTTCGAGCGATATATCGGGCATAGCAAATATAACCGATTCCCATTGTCTTAACACCTCCGATTCATTGACTTCTCGAAGAATATCGTCCATGTACAATTTGAGCAGTTCGTGTTCAGTTAAACTTAAACAGGTGTGATCCCGTTGAGAAAGCCTTCCGTGTTGGTATCCTGAACAGTTTTTCTTTTTTGTTCAGAATGTCCATGGCGTAAACGCGATCGAACACTGACTCTAGCGCTCTTACTGTATCCATCCTCTTAGTTTTCTTCCATGAAATGTTTCAAATAAGTTACGCTGAGATGAGAGTGGCACAGATCCTCAAAAACGTAGAATGGAATTTTTAAACGTCTCCTTCCACTTTTTATAAATAACTTAACAGAATGTCTTTGTCATTTTACGATGATAGAAAATATGTCGTTCAACTGGCAAATATGGACAAATAGTCAAACAGTGAGAGCCACATACGAAATGACACCACACTAAACACCATCAAACAAGAAACGGTATAGCCACAAGACAAAACATAACAGGACGCATATCAAGACGAAAAACATTAAACATTAAGCATATTAAACAACAAAGTTGACCATAGGCTGAAAGCAGGAGTATCGACTTGGAACGGTCAAGTAACCAAAATCAGCTACTGCAAGTCACTTCCTTTTTCGGAAATTCTACGATTTGAAACTCGTCGTAGGTTAACCGATATTGAGAAAGGTCTAGCTGTCTTTGCGTCATTTTAATTGACGCAAACCTTTTGAGTACTCCTATAGAAATGATAATAAATGAGAATGTAATGACAAATATATTACGAGACATCACGTGACTAACAGTGACTGGCGAATGCGATATCAATTATAAGCGAAATAAATAAATATTTCTCAAGTTATTAAGGAGTGCATTCCTCGCAGTTTGGGACGTCGTGGTTAGGATCGGAATAACATGGCACGATATTCCTCAGATCAGGTACAAAACTATCTAGGTTCATTAGTCCGTTTCTCAGCTCTTTATACTGAGGAAATGATAGCGATACCCCTCGTCTCGTGGCACATATGTCGGTAGCGCCTTCAGGTAACCAGAATTTCCGAATATCCACGCACTTGAATCCCGTCTGAACGGTCACGTACTAGTTCCCTCCAAGGTGTCTCCGATAGAAAGTGTCTTGATTTTGCTCCATCTCTCTCACAGCGATATCCACGTAAAGTACACTCATATACAGTTCGTTACACCGCTGTAGAGTCAAAGAGATACCGTCCTTGGTGGGAAACTTTTCGTCTATTAGCTTCCTCATGTGAACGTAGGTGTGTCCTTTGAACACGCTGTCGAAAAGGTAGACTCCTTTCCCGATCGGCTGAACGTAATGAGCGTCGATACCATCCTGAGAGATTGAGTCGGTTAGTTGGTTTCGGGAAGCCATGGCATGCAATAATCTGGTTTGTATACTGGGTCGATGTTCAGAAGTCTTTTCGGTGGAGAGCTTCTTGGGTTCTGGTCGATGTTTTGCCCTTGTTCGGGGTATAGGGCGAAGTTGGTTTCCTTCGGGGATGATGTAATAGACACGGCGTGCCACGCTGCCGATCTGACGGTTTTATCTGGCATACGTCTCTTTCCGCTGCTTTAGACGAAGTGAGGAGAGGCATGACCGTGTCCTATTTATGTAGCTAGCGTAGACCTCTTCTGATTGGATAACGTCACTTTCTAAAAATAAATATCTGGTTAAGTCAGACATCGGTATTAGCCTAAAGCGCTTAGGTGTTAACCCCCATGACGTCATCCGAGTCACGTTCCTTTATAAATCTATCTACGCATCTCTTTAAATGAGTTACGGCTTCCGCAACCTCAAAGTGCACTCGATGGTACGCTATTAGGTGGTAGGCAACGTGATAATGACACAACAGCAATAATGTCAACATTATGATAGGCCTATGGTTGTTCTATATGAGTCGTATTCTTCTCACTTGAAGCCGAAACCCCCGAATGAGGAGGATGTGGTTTGTTTCACAAATAAATTGGACGGTATGGATGACTGAAAACGAAATCCAGGGGCATGCTGTTTCGTCTCGAACGTGTGATGGTTTAATTTAGCGTCATCGGGCTGGTGGTCTACCTGACCGCTACCGACCATTTTTACGAAGCCACAAGAAGGAGATGCGAAGGTGTTCCTGAAACGGGTCGTCTTTCTGCTCCCATGCGTAGACGGATAAACCGATTGGCCTGAGCAGTGTCCGCTATATCCATCGCTTTCATTTTGATTGATATAATAATAATGTGTATAGAATAATTGCTCTATTACAATATGTGGAAGGGGTGGGGTCACTATATTTATTCCCTGGATACTCTACCTAAAATAGACCAATGACGTCGTGGAAACTTTTTGATGTACCCAGTAGTGGGCAGTACCGTGCATTCTGATGACTCAGATATTTATACCCTGGATAATCTTCCTAAGATAGACCAATGACGTCATGGAAACTTTTTAAATACTATCGTAAGATACCTTCTGTGGAATGCGGGATGGTCAACGTGACCTCTATCGTTCTAGGGCGTTGACCCACGGTGGGATGGGTGGTGTGACCTCTGTTGTTCTATGGCGTTGACCTCTATTGTGACGTCATAGGAATGTGGGATGGTCAGCGTGACCTCGATTGTAACGTCATAGGTCACGTGACAGCACCAGTAGCACCATGCATTCTGTGAAACGCCTCGCACCCTAATACTCATAGGGCATTCCTTTAGGCCGATTAATTCAAGCTTCTTGCTGTATCTACACCTTCGAAACCAAAACGAAATTGTCATTGTAGTCAAAGGATATAGTAAATGTACAGAAACCAACAATTCCTAACCAACACAGTCGTTAATTGTTGTGTATGCTAACTATTGCTTAGCGTATACATAGGGATACATAGGTTGTTACTGGTGTTTTTGCCCACCAGTTAACTGCGCATGCGTAAATTCGATAGGTTTGTTTACAAACGCCGATTCGCCCTATATATAAGTTGGAACATTGTAGCCATTTTACGAAGTATATGAACAGATCTATCTTATTCCATTAGCAAACAGAGCAGACCCTGATCAGACGGCTCCTATAGGAGCCGTCTGATCTGGGTCTACCCTGTTTGCAGATGGATGAGTGAAAACACGTATATAATTATGAGAGAAAGGGTTAAATATGCCAAACTATTTCGGAGATCTCGGTTATTATCGTCGTATACGTCTGTTTTTATTTACTGGGGAATTTCCCATTAGCATCTATTTTAAGAACAGAACTTTCGACAGCCTTCCATGCTAAATATAAGCGTAAATTTGAATTTCTGTTTTGACTGAACCCTGAGAGGTTTATAGAAAATGTCTGTATAACAGAATGCATTACATTTGGTGTGGTTAGGTTAATATGGATCGATTGTATGGATTTCGGTTTGCGAAGTAGCTAATTATCATAAGCATGGTGTTTTGAAATAACTACTAGGTCGTAAGAATGACCACGGGATTTTTATCACATTAGCTGACTGTATCTGGATTTTGTTTTTCGAGTTTGGCCATATGTAGGGGCATTGTAAAAAGGCTGTATGCCAGTCTAGGCATTAACTAATGAAAACATAGTTTACTACAAAATACTAGTGGGTCATATGCAAATTACAATGTAACATAGTTCCTGATTGGTGGAAAACTAGAACAAGAATGAAAATAGACAGCTAGCCGCTGAACAACACGGGAATGTGCCAGCCTGCACAAGGAAGCATCGATGACAATCATCGAGAGATACTGAGAATGAAAGCTTATGTTAATTAATGTCTCGGGATATTACTTAATTTCAAAATTGGATATTACTATGGTAATCTCAAAATTGGATATTACTATGCTAATCTCAAAATTGGATATTACTATGCTAATCTCAAAATTGTTAACCTTTAACTATTTCCTTCATATAACGTATTTGCGCGAATTAGCAAACAGGGTATACCTGTAGGGGCCATTTGATCAGGGTCTGCTCTGTTTGCTAATGGAATTTGATAGATCTGTTCATATACTCCGTAAAATGGCTACAATGTTCCAACTTACATATAGGGTGAATCGGCGTTTGTAAACAAACCTATCGAATTTACGCATGTGCAGTTAACTGGTGGGCAAAAACACCAGTAACAACCTATGTGTCCCTATGTATAGGCTAAGCAATAGTTAGCCTACACATCATTTAACGATTTATTTTTTAAAATGCTCTCCTATTTCATTGTAACTATTTTGTCCATGTATATTCAGTAGGTATTGAAATTTGGAATAAACATAGAACAGTGAAAGGGTTAACAGGCTGGGATGAGACGTACCAATATTGCCTTTGCAAAGGGTTTGGTTTTAGATGAGACACTGAGCGACTCGGCGTCTACAGTAGAGTATGTCCTTAGCGGCCTCTCATCTACTGAATCTTAAAAAAAGCAGGTGGTTGCTTAACCATTTCCCTGTTCAATATTTATATAACCCTTTCCTCCTTAAATACGCCTTTCTACGCCTCTGTAATAGTCACTTCTTGAAACCACTGTGAGCAAATTTTAATGCTCTATTTATCACAATGGTTTCAATATTACGCAACATTTTCCTTTTCTCTAGTTAATGCTCAGTCTGTAGGATCCGTCTGATCTAAGGTCTTCTCTGTTTGCAAATGCGTGAAAAGATGTTTATATGAGGGAAAGGGTTAATGTATGGCAATAGTAATGCCGAAAGCTCCCAAAGTAGCATCCTGCATTACTTTTAACTTGCATTAAGCTACCACATGCCTTACAGTCCCATAATTAGACCTCTTTTTTGGTGACCGCTAAGACAAGTTCTGCTGTATATAGGATCCAAACTGTTTGACAATCTCAACGTGTTTTATAAGAAATAAAAAAAACACGCACACATACCCCAACAATAACGCCATTACAAACAGAGTAGACCCAGATCAGACGGCAAGTGTAGTAACCCTCTCATCAGGGTCTGCTCTGTTTGTTTATGGAATGATATACATGTAGATCTAACTTTGTCGGTTTTTGACTATGGCAAAAAATCCTTTGAAAAAATGATATCATGAAAATTACGTTAGTAAATATTCATGAATTGATAAAATAATGTCTAAATTGTCGTTAAGGAAAGAGTTAAATGTGTTGTCAAAGAGATCTGGAGGGCATCGGACCTGACCAGACGGCACTTGTAGGACTTCCTGTGTAATAGATAGCTGTTCTAATCATTGAGCTACATGTATAGATATGAACAAACAGTAATAAAGAATAAAGAGACTGTTTAAAATAAATGCACACGTGTGCATACGTTGATAATTGCCCTACATCGTAGATATTACCCTGAGTATATGTGTATATGATCAATTCACAGCTGTGTTATTTAGACGATAAAATAAATCCAATCACGCAGTACATTTAATATCAACGGCTCCATAGCTCAGTGGTTAGAGCGCCTGTCTAGTAAACAGGAGGTCGAGGGTTCGATCCCCTCTGGAGCCTTTTAACATATCATAAATATATACGTACATGCATTTTTAAACCCTGGTCTGTAGTATCAAACCTATGTAAGTTCATAAGCAAACAGAGAAGACCCGGTAAGAATGCTTCAACAGAAACTGTCTGATCTCGGTCTACGGTGATTTCACAGGCCAATATATCTAGTAAAATATGTTATTTGCTATTACAGGGCAACGCCATGATACAGCACACCCTGTATGGATTTCCTGGTTCATTAACTATCATAATTCCAAACAGCAGTCTACAGCAGAATTTGTCATAAGCTTCATTTATTGAACACAGGAGTCTTAAAGTGCATATTGTTGCTTAATGCAGGGCAATAGTAATGCAGAAAGATCGTATAGGAACATTCTGCATTACTTTTGATCTGTATTTGACTTGCTTTACAACCCATAATTAGACCTCTTTTTGGTGACAGCTTAAGACAGGTTCTGCTATATACAGGATCCAAACTATTTGACAATATCAACGTGTTTTATAGGAAATAAAACAAAAATGCCAAAACACAACTCTCCCTACAGTAACGCCTTTTCAGGCCTTTGCAAACAAATAATTTAAGCGATAAAATACGGGTTCACTTCGATATCTCGAACTCGGTTAACTCGAACTTCGGGATAACTCGAACAAGAAGTTCAGTCGTTCCAAAACTTACAATACACAATTGCTCTAAAATATATCGTTACAAATGTCTAGAAACACATGTTACAGCTTAATACGGGTCTAAAGTAATGCTGAAAGCTCCTACAGGAGCTTTCAGCATTACATTAGACCTGTATTAACCTGTGGTCTTGATAAATTGTTCAGCTTAGATATCGGATGACTCGAACTTCTGTTATCTTGAACTAATGTGTATGGTCCCTTGAAGTTCGAGTTATCGAAGTTCAATTGTAATTCCGATCACGCAATCATAAATTATGAACGGCTCCATAGCTCAGTGGTTAGAGCGCCTGTCTAGTAAACAGGAGGTTCGATCCCCTCTGGAGCCTTTTAAGCATATCATAAATAAACGCAATTTTTTAAATCCTACCTGTAGAGTTAGACCTATATAATTTGATAAGTAAACAGAATAGACCCGGTCAGACTGCTCCTACAGGAACGTTTGATCTCGGTCTACTCTGTGTGCAAAGGCGTAAAATACATGTTATTTTGAAATCGAGGGTAACGCCATGTTACAGGACAACTTTGATGGATTTCCTGCTTCTTTAACAATCACAATTCCAAACACCAATTCTACCAGTCTACAGCAGAACCTGTCACAAGCGGTCACTCATTTATTGAACATAGAAGTCTTGACTAAGACAAAGTTCCCTTGAAAAAACATACCTTATGAAAGTTAAGCTAATGAATAATGATGAAGTGATGACGTGATAATGTCGTTAGGTAAAGGGTTAAATGTGTTGTCAAAGGATCTCGAGGGTATCGCACGTTTGACTTCCTGCGTAATAAATAGTTGATCTAACTATTGAGCTATAGAATTAAAAAAAAGAAGAAATAAATCAGAGATTAAAGAGACTGTTTAAAACAAATCTTAAGCTACCACTTGCCTTACAGACTCATAATTAGACCTTTTTGTGACCGCTTAAAACAGGTTCTACTGACGCATTTTCACGCCTTTGCAAACAGAGTAGACCCGGATCTGGCGGCACTTGCAGGATCATCTGATTAGGGTATGCTGTTTGCTTATAGAAGTACATAGATCTGACTTTATCCGAAATTGTCTAAGACAAATTCCTTTGAATAACATACAGCAAATTCTCGATTATTCGAATTTTCTGTATAGAAGAATTTAGACCCCTTTAGGCAGGTGGCTGCTTAATGTATGGTGAAAGTCATGCAGAAAGCTCCTAGAGGAGCTTTCTGCATGGCTTTCACCATGCATTAAGCTGCAACCTGTCTTAAAGATCGATAATAATACGGATTTTAGTATTCGAATAATCGAAGTTTTACTGTACATTATGAAAGTTAGCTAATGAATGACATTATGAGGTAATAAAGTCGTTAGGTAAAGGGTTGAATGTTATGTCAAAGGAGCTCAAGGGTATGGCACCCTTGACTTCCTGTGTAATAGATAGTTGATCTAATCATTGGACTTTAGAATTCAAAAAGAAATAAACCTGAGAATAAAGAGACAAATGTACGTACACGTGTTTGTAATGTATACGTTGCTTATTGTCCTTCATGTGTATATGAGCAATCCATAAGTACTGCAGACAGATAATTTAGACGATAAATTAAAACCGATCATGTGATCATATATTACCAACGGCTCCATAGCTCAGTGGTTAGAGCGCCTGTCTAGTAAACAGGAGGTCGAGGGTTCGATCCCCTCTGGAGCCTTTTAAGTTTCCAAAAACCTGATATATTTACTCATACGCAATTCCTGGCCTGTAGAGTCAGATCTATATAATTTCGTAAGTACAGAAACATGACCTACTCTAATGTAAACAAAATGAAGCGACTATGGCACTTCCTAATTTGTAAAGGACTTCGCAAGCCACAACCCTTCGAAATAATTGTCGTGGTGCAATGGGTATGTATCTGGGCTTGCATGCGGCGGGTCTCGAGTTCGATTCTGACCAGTGGCCAATATTTTTTTTATTACATGTAGTTAATTGTCCATACAACGCAACAATAAATATAACCTATAATAATTAATAACAAAATATTAACATCTAATTGAAAACAACTAAAATTAATAAGATGACTACAAACAGCAAATCATTTTTTTAAAAAAGAAAAGGAAAAGGAAGCTGCATAGCCTGGGATTCGAACTCACAACTCCCTGTTTGCAAGACCAGATACATATCCATTAGACCAAAGCCCAGTACATTATCTGTGGCAACTTACTACATTATGCTGTCTGGTCCTATATTTGTGTTCTGTTATGTAAACAACAAAATAACAACAAGTCTCAATATATTAATAGCTTGGTTTACCAAACGGAATAGATCTATTGTCTACAGCAGAACTAATACTGAGCGGACACTCATTTATTGAAAATAGGAGTCCTAAAAAGTAGATGGTTGTTTAATGCAGGGCAATAGTAATGCAGAAAGCTCCTATATTTTTCTGCATTACTTTTGACCTGCATTAAGCTACCCCCTGCTTTACAAACCTATACTAAGGCCTCTTTTGGAAGACAGCTTAAGACAAGCTCCGACAATGACAACGTGATTTTATAAGAATTGAAACAAACCCCAACACAACTGTACCCATAGCAACGCCTTTGCAGCAGAGTAAACTCAGATCAGACGGCACTTGTAGGAACCATCTGGCCAGGGTCTGCTCTGTTTGTTTATGGCATTTATCGTATTTTGTATGAAATATACATTATGGAAATTAATTTAATGGATATTCATGAAGTGATGAAGTGATAATATCGTTAGGTAAGGGGTTAAATGGTTTGTCAAAGGGATCCCGAGGGTATCGCACCCTTGACTTCCTGTTTAATAGATGGTTCAAAAATCAGAAATGAATCAGAGAATACAGAGACTGTTTAAAACAAATGTACACGTGGTTGCTTACGTTGCTAATTGTCCTACATGCGTATATGATCAATCCATAAATACTGCAGCCAGATAATTTAGACGATAAAATAAATCCCATCACACAATCTTGTAGTTTCAACGGCTCCATAGCTCAGTGGTTAGAGCGCCTGTCTAGTAAACAGGAGGTCGAGGGTTCGATCCCCTCTGGAGCCTTTTAAGCATCTCACAAATATACATGTATTTTTAATCCCTGACCTATAGACCTATAGAGTCATACCTATATAATTTCCTAAGTAAACAGAATAAACCCGATCAGAGGATTCTTACAGGAACCGTCTGATCTCGATCTGCGGTGTGTGCAAAGTTGTTTATGGTAATACATGTTCTTTTGCCATCAAGGGCAACGCCATGAAACAGCACAACCTTGATGGATTTCCTGGTTCTTTAACAATCACAATTCCAAAAACCAGTTCTACCCACAGGCGTTGGGCTCATGAAATATGTCTAAAATAAGTTAAAATGTCCATAAATTGAAGTTTTGTGACATTTGGGGCGTTTTGAGACAAAGCTGAAATTTCGTATATTCTATATAAGAGTAAGGCAAATACATGTAACTCTCGGGCCATCCGATCCCCGGGTGCTCCGCTTCAACTGCAATTATTTTCGACCGGAGGGGAATTTTCCCACAAAACAAAAATTATATAGAAAGAAAAATGTTCTATCTACACGCTGGTACCAAATACCCCATACTTTGTCTCCGTTTTAGCGAGTACGAGGGGTAAATACCTTCAGAAAACCTTATTTTAGACATATATCATGAGCCCAACGCCTGTGGTTCTACCAGTCTACAGCAGTCTAACCTGTCCTAAGCAGTCATTCATGTATTGAACACATGGGTTTTAAAACGCAGATGGTTGCTTAATGCAGGACAATAGTAATGCGGAAAGCTCCAATAGGAGGTTTCTGTATTAATTTAACCTGTATTACGCTACCACCTGTCTTACAGACCCATACTATGGTATCTAGTTGGTGACCGCTTCAGACAGGTTCTACTGTATATAGAATCCAAACTATTGGACAATCTCAACGTGTTTTATAAGAAGTGAAACAAAACCCCAAAACACAACACTCCCCACAGTAACGCCTTTTCACGACTTTGCAAACAGAGTAGACCCAGATCAGACGGCACCTGTGTGAACCAGTATGATCAGGGTATGTGCAATGCTGTTTATTTATAGAATTATATAGATCTGACACAATCGTTTTTGTCTAAGACAAAATTCCTTTGAAAAACATACCTTATGAAAGTTAAGCTAATGAATAATGATGAAGTGATGACGTGATAATGTCGTTAGGTAAAGGGTTAAATGTTTTGTCAAAGGGATCTCGAGGGTATCGCACGTTTGACTTCCTGTGTAAAAGATAATTGTTCTAATCGTTGAGCTATAGAATTCAAAAAGAAATAAACCCGAGAATAAAGAGACTGTTTAAAAAATGTACGCGTGTTTGTACACGTTGCTAAGTATCAACGGCTCCATAGCTCAGTGGTTAGAGGACCTGTCTAGTAAACAGGAGGTCGAGGGTTCTATCCCCTCTGGAACCTTTTAAGTACATGTATATCATACCGGTATCTTTAAAACCTGGCCTGTATAGTCAGATCTATCTAATTTCGTAAGCAAACAGAATAGATATATAGTCTACAGCAGAACTGATCCTAAGCGGCCACTCATTTGTTGAACATAGGCGTTTTAAAAAGTAGATGGTTGCTTCATGCAGGGCAATAGTAATGCAGAAAGCTCCTATATTTTTCTGCATTATGTTTGACCTGCATTAAGCTACCACCTACCTTACAAACCTATATTACAGCTTCTTTTTGGTGACCGCTTAAGACAAGTTCTGAAATCTCAACGTGATTTTATAAGACATAAAAAACCAAGACAACTCTTCCCATAGTAAAGCGTTTTCACGTCTTTGTAAACAGAGTAGACCAAGCACTTGTGGGAACCATCTAGTCAAGGTCTGCTCTGTTTGCTTATGGACTTGAACAAATGTACACGTGGCTGTATACGTTGCTAATTGCCCTACATGTGTATGATCAATCCATAAATACTGCAGCCAGATAAGTTAGACGATAAAATAAATCCCATCACGCAATGGTATAGTTTCAACGGCTCCATAGCTCAGTGGTTAGAGCGCCTGTCTAGTAAACAGGAGGTCGAGGGTTCGATCCCCTCTGGAGCCTTTTAAGTATAGTACAAACATACATTTATTTTTAAACCCGGACCTGTAGAGTCAGATCAATATAATTTCATAAGCAAACAGAATAGACCCGGTTAGACGGCTTCTACAGGAACCGTCTGATCTCGGTCTACGGTGTGTGCAAAGGCGTTTATATCGAGTAAAATACATGTACAGTAAAACCCCGCTAATGCGACCACCAAAATGAGATATAATTATGGGTGCTAGATGCAGTTGTCACCTTAATGCAGGACAAAAGTAACGCAGAAAGCTCCTAGAGGAGCTTTCTGCGTTACTTTTGTCCTGCATTAAGCAATGACCTGCTTATAAAGACATCCATGTTTATTAATTAAGTGGTCGTATTAGAGGGCTTCTACTCTATGTGTTAATTTGCATCGAGGGCAACGCCATGATACAGCACAACTTTTATGGATTTCCGTTACTTTACACCCACTCTACAACAGAATCTGTCCTAAGCGGCCATTCATTTATTGAAAATAGGAGTCTTAAAAGCATATGGGTGCTTAATACAGGGCAATAGTAATGCAGAAAGATCATATAAGAGCTTTCTGCATTACTTTTGACCTGCAATAAGCTACCACTTACCTTACAGACCCATGGTTAGAGCTCTTGTTGGTGACCGCTTAACCCGTTACCTCATATTGACGACTTTTGACGACTCTGTAAAAGTCACTTTGTGAAACCATTGTGATAAATAGAGCATTTGCTCCTATAGGAGCAAATGCTCTATTTATCACAATGGTTTCAAACTACAAAATGCTAAAATTTTCCTTTTCTCTAGTTAATGCTCCTTTTCGGTATAGATTTATTCAAAGAGGTTGGATCTTAAAATAGCCTATGAGGTAATGGGTTAAGACAGTTTCTACTGTACATAGGACACAGACCTTTTGGCAATCTCAACGTGTTGTATAAGAAATAAAACAAAATCCCAAAACACAACTCTCTACAACTCTACCTTTTCACGCATTGGCAAACAGAGTAGACCCAGATCAGACGGCACTTGTAGGAACCATCTGATCAGGGTACGCTATTTGCTTAAAGAATTATATAGATCTGACTTTATCCTTAACTATCTAATACAAAATTCGTTTGAAAAAAAAAAATCATACATTATGAAAATTAAGCTAATAAATAATGATGAAGTGATAGTGTCGTTAGGAAAAGGGTTAAATGTGTTTTCAAAGGGCTCTCGAGGGTATCGCACCCTTGACTTCCTGTGTAATAGTTGTTCTAATGTTTGAGCTATAGGATTCAAAAATCAGAAATAAGTCCGAGAATAAAGAGACTGTTTACAACAAATGTACACGTGTTTGCTACGTGCGTATACGTTGCCCTACATGTGATCAATCTATAAATCCGATCATGCAACCGTATATAGTATCAGCGGCTCCATAGCTCAGTGGTTAGAGCGCCTGTCTAGTAAACAGGAGGTCGAGGGTTCGATCCCCTCTGGAGCCTTTTAAGCATATCATTAAACATTTTTCTACAGGAGCCGTCTGATCTCGATCTACTCTGTTTGCAACGAGTTAAATACATTGCATTGTGCCAGCAAGGGAAACACCCTGAAACAAAGCGGATTCTAATTCATCAAAGCCTATATGGATTTCCTGGTTCTTTAAAAATCACAATTCCAAACACCAATTCTATAATATGACCGAGATATTGGTTTATTTTGTAAACGTGACCAGGTTAAGTCGATAATCAATAACATCATTAGCAAGGTTGCTGTTACGCGTTTTTTTAAGGAATTCAGACCAATATATGCATTTATATACAATAGAACATGTCTTAACCCTTCACTTGCTATTCACGTCAATATACCTACCTGTAAATAGTGAAGACCTAGATGAGACAGCTCCTGCAGGAGCTGTCTCATCAGGGTCTGCACTATTTACAAGTTGATTGTGCAACCAATGCACTCCACAGCAGTGATTGCACAGCGAATTACGTGTACACAGTGAAGATATATGTAACTATACAACAGGGCATGGGTAAAGAAGGAGAAATGTATTTTAAACTTCAGCAAGAGAAGGGTTAACCCTTTCCCTTTTGTAAGCGCATTTTCACGCAGCTGCAAACAGAGTAGACCCAAATATCAGACGGCTCCTATAGGAGCCTTCTGACCAGGGTCTGCTCTGTTTGCTTATTGTGTAATATAGATCTGATTCTACAGCTTCTGTCTGAACCAAAATGTCATGTGTTTATAAGCCATTATAAAAAATAATAATCTTACTAATATTGACTACGTCATTATTTTCTACATGAATATTCACCAGGGAACGGGTTAAGCGGTCATTCATTTATTGGACATAAGAGTCTTAACCCATTCCCTCATATTGACGACTTTTGACGACTCTGTAAAAGTCACTTTGTGAAACCATTGTGGTAAATAGAGCATTTGCTCCTATAGGAGCAAATGCTCTATTTATCACAATGGTTTCAAACTACAAAATTCTAAACTTTTCCTTTTCTCTAGTTAATGTTCCTTTTCGGTAGATTTATTCGAAGAGATTTATCTAAAATAGCCTATGAGGTAATGGGTTAAGACAGGTTCTATACTGTATTCAAATGTTTTATCACACACCTGTAGTGGATCATTCCGTTATTTCGCGCGTTCAAAACTACCTGTCTATTTATAGAACTATCTGCATAATGTTGAGCACTAGGAGAGAAGGCGTGCGTTTTTATGCTCCGGTTGACGATAGTTAGGGTGCATTATGTTTTGTACATGTCCGTCCGCCTGTATGTCTGTCCGTGTGTCACGTTTTTACGTGCAGTTGGTTGGCACAGTTTTTTCAAGTGTTACATGTCAGTAATTTCTACACTTATACACATGAAACTTCACATACACATTAATCACCATCTGTGCTGTCATTTGGCACCCCACCCCACCCATGCTGCCCTCAAACCCAAGGTCAATGTCAAATGACTTGGAAACTTTACGTGCAGTTGGTTGTCACATTTACGTGCAGTTGGTGTCAGATTTTTCAGTGTCTTATATCTCACTAACCACTATAGCTATCGGTATGGAATTGCATATACACATTAAACACCATCCATACTTTCATTGCACACCCAACCCATGCTGCCCGCAAGCAATAGGTCATTGTCAAATGACTTAGGAATTTTACGTGTAGCTAGGCAAGCACCACCACAGATACATCGCTGTGTCTTACAGATGCAAGTTTCTAGTTTATCATAGGGGTTTTTACCACTCCCTGGGATTCTACATACATGTATATATAGACTCCCAGTTAGCGGTGTAGACCCATATACGTTTTATACAGGGTTCAATGTTATAAATCTACTGAGTCTGATTCTGAGATCATTCTCAAGTATCTGATTGGTCAGATTCTGAGCAAGCTCAGACTATGACCAATAAGATGCGCGAGAATAATCTCAGACTCAAGCAAAAAGTTTTATAACATCGGGCCTGGTCCCGCTTTCACTAAACGCCTAAAACTAGGGCACATGCTCAAAAAGCGAGATTTTGCTCAAACTGGGTCTACACTACATATATAAGATAATAATTGTCCAACCACTTGTATACATGAAGTTTTGGCCTTGGCAGAAACTGTAGAATCATCTATATAATTCCATAAGCAAACAGAGCAGACCCTAATCAAACAGCTCCTACAGAAGCCGTCTGATCTGAGTCTACTCTGTTTGCAAAGGCGAAGAAAGGCATATTAAAATTTTATGGAGTAAAGAGTAAAAAATCAAGTCTAGAGGGGTTATACTACGGTTCTATACTGCGGGCTGTTATTTTCGCTACTTTCGAGACTCATCCATTTAACCCATTCCCTCATATTGACGACTTTTGACGACCCTGTAAAAGTCACTTTGTGAAACCATTGTAATAGAGCATTTGCTCCTATAGGAGCAAATGCTCTATTTATCACAATGGTTTCAAACTACAAAATTCTAAAAAAGTTCCTTTTCTCTAGTTTATGCTCCTTTTCGGTAGGTTTATTCAAAGAGGTTGTATCTAAAAATAGCCTATGAGGTAATGGGTAAACCCAAACTATATCAACCCTTTAAACAGCTACGGACAAATTCGTGATTACATTTGCAAACAGTTTGGATCCAGATGAGACACTCTCACGTCAGGATCCAGATACTTTGGCACATGTCTTCCGCCCTTTCCCTAACATAAACGCCTTTTTTCACACCTTTGTAACCAGAGTAGACCCAGATCAGACGGCTTCTACAGGAGTCTTCTGATCAAGGTGTGATCTGGGTTTTTTATGAAATTGTAACACATCTGACTACGGTTTCTACCAATACCAAAACATTCTGTGCAGATAAATACTCATTATTTCTTACATGAATATTCTACAAGAAAAGGGGAAGAAGTGGAGTAAGTTTGAACTTATCATCGACAAAAAATATACTTATGATAGTATAATATTATGTACTATGAATATCATCACCCAGTGCCCCAGTAGTTCATTGGCTGAGTGCCGTGAGAAGTCGCTATACTCTGCTTAAACCTTTCCCTCATATAAATGTGTTTTCACGTATTTGCAAACAGAGTAAACCTAGATCAGACGGCTCCTGTAGGAGGCTACAATGTTCCCCCTTCCATTTTCACTACAGGTATTTTGTTAATGAATATTCAGTTGGTATTGAAATTTGGAATAAAGATAGAACAGGGAAAGGTTAAACATTTCCCTCTAATGACGACTTTTGGCACCTTTGCAAACAGAGTAGATCCAGATCAGGCGGTACCTGTAGGGGCTAGGGGCAGTCTGATCTGGGTCTGTTCTGTTTGCTTATGAAATATAGATCTGGTTTTACAGTTTCAGCCAAGAGTAAAAATCCTGTAAGTGTTCATGCACCATTTCAACAATTCAGCTAATAAATATTTATGATGTCAATATTTCTGTCATAAATATTCAAGAGGTAAAAGGTTAACAAAAGACAAGCGCAAAGCGCTCGACTGTTTACGACAATGGGGTGTCTTTAAGTAGAGTGATTTATAACCATCCAGTTGTATGTAACATGCAACCTCTGCAATCGCTGGCGGTCAGTCATCCAGCCAATAACCGCATAGTCCAATGCTCAACTTTGCAACATTTCCAAGCCATGTCACCAAACTACGTCACCAAAGATCTAGATTCCAGTCCTGGAGAGTTCATAGTACTCATATGCCCAACAGCCTCGATGTTACATAGCAATATTATCTACCAAGACTTCAAGAGCATCCTCTAAATAGGTCTACTTCCTGGTTTATATGGTAGCTTAACCCCAACCTACAACGCAGTTATCTCCCCTAATCACTACGCTGAAGAGATACGCACGAAGTGACAAGGGAAGGGAGATCACTGTGAGGAGTTTTGCTTAACCCATTTCCTTATATGATATTTTTTAGATCTAACCTCTTTGAATAAATCTACAAAAAGGAGCATTAGAAAGGGAGGAACTTTTCAGAACTGTGTAGTTTAGAAACCATTGTGAAAAAAGAGCATTTGCTCCTATGGAGCAAACACCCTGATTATCACAATGATTTCAAAAGGTGACTTTTACAGAGGCGGCATCAATGTGAGGGATTTGGTTAAGTTATCCAGAAAACAGACTCATATAAGCTTTCTGCGTTATTTTCATTATACTTTAGTGAGCCAGTCTGCTTTTACCGACTTCTAGCAGTGCCATCGATAAATGAGCACATCTTAAATACTAAAATCGGCATTTCTCCAAGTCTGCAAACCCTGTGATGTAAACTTTGGTCTCTTAGAATTGTCACAGCATAGGGTTTGATGGCATGCTAAAAAATAACTAAAAGAATATTCATGCAAGAGATCACTACATCATGAAAATTAGTATTTTAAATCTTTATGATAGAGCTACGAATAATGGCACGTTTATCATGAAATCATACCTATATTATTTCACAAGAAAACATGAGCAAGCCATCTGATCTGGGTCTGCACTGTTTGCAGAGGCATAAAAAAGGTGTATTTGTTGAGTAAAGGGTTGAAGAACTACAAACCCAGTTTAACAAATTATATTATACATAATTGTACTTCTTATAGTCTGTTCATCAATATACATTAACCCTTTCCCTCATATAAACGTGTTTTCACGCATTTGCAAACAGAGTAGACCCATATCTAGTCTGTATATGTATGTAGTATGTACACTTATATATACAAATGTATTAATCCAATGACTCTATTATCATACGAGGTGGTCCTGAATTATTTATCTAAGTACCTTCATTCTTGATAGTTTAAAGAAGGTAAAATACACCAATTTGGCCCAACAAAGGGTACATAACTCTAGCCCATATCGATGATTTGCTCATAATATAACACTGAGCAAAGATCTTATAGCCACACACACTCTATAGAGAACACGGAAAACAAGTCAAATTTTTATTAATAATGGCACATAACTCTCAACCAACTTGTTTTGTTGAGGTCCTGGTCATGCACAGCCTTTGGGAACAGTTTGATATGCCGGGTCTACATCATTTGCTTATAAAAATGTGTCAACCTAAATATTTCGAATAAGTTTGTAACTTGTCCAGTTGTTTGTCACTAGGTCAATAGCTTTTAAGAAGCTTGAACAAATTGTAATTGATCAAATATTGAAACAATAAAGTTTCAGTTGAATTGTGGGGTTTTTTTCAGCAGAATGTGGGTTTACTTCACCAACTTACCTAAAATTCTTTAATAAACTTTTCATATTGAACAGAATATATTCTGATGGTTTCTTGGGATTATATCTTGATCTTACATGTACATTATTGCTTTAAACCTTTTTCCTAATGAACATTTACACATAAATAGATCCTTTTATGCATATTCATTAACTTAATATTTTTATATTTGAAAGGGAATTGTTGGCTTTGACAAAACTGTAGGATCAGATACATTTGTAATAACAATAGCAAACAGAGCAGACCCTTATCAGACTGCTCCTACATGAGCTGTCTGATCTGGGTCTACTCTGTTTGCAAAGGCATGACGGAAAAAGTTACAATCTTGACTAGTGTGATAGGCTTAAATCAAAACACCATTTGACCTCTATCGGAAGTGAAAATCATTTTTGATTCCACTACCATTTATGGTCATTGTATATAGATAAATAGTTCTTTAGGTAAATCTATCAAAATAACCAGAAATGCTAGGTATTATAAAGACATATTAGTCTAGGCTTGCATTACTTCCAGAATCCTCCTCCTCATTGGTGACCTTGACCTCTGGTTCCCTGACTTCATTTTCAAGCTCATCCTTGAGATGACTTTCTGGAGAAGACAGTTTCTCAGTGTCCTGCAACTCTGCTGTTTCTTGCTTTTCTGACTCTAATAAAATTGTTTCTTTTGCATCAGTGTCACTATTTTCAGTTTCCATGGTAACTAATGACCTACTTTCCTGGTTTTCAGCCTGTGAAATGGTAGTCAGGGAGACTTCAGCAGCTTCATCAGATTCCTCTGTTTTCCCCTTGTTATTAGAGTTCCCATCTCCAGCATTACTGGTGAGCTGCCATGCTGGTAAAACTGGGGAACTAGCTGGCATGGCTGGGAACTGTCGTCTGAAACAATAACATACTTTTATGACTAACCCTTTCAACCCAGGACATGTATTCACTGCACATTTGATGGGCTGTTCTACTCTTAAAGTATTAACTCTTATCCTACTGTAAAAATGATGTTTGCTTAGCCTTGAATATGATACTTAACCCTTTCCTCCATGAACAGGCGTTTCTACGCCTCTGTAAAAGTCACTTTTTGAAACCATTGTGATAAATAGAGCACTTTGCTCCTAAGGAGCAAATGCTCTATTTATCACAATGGTTTCAGAACTACAAAATTCTAAAAGTTTCCTTTTCTCTGTAGGAGCGTTCTGTTTTACTTTCACATTGCTTTAAGCAGCCACCTGCCTTTAACACAAAATACTTGATGTAATTTAGTGGCCGTTATAGAGAGGTTTCACTGTATCTATAATGGCATGTGTACACAGGGTATTTTGGTATTGATAGCACTGTAGAGTCAGATCAAACAGAGCAGACTCAGATCAGACAGCTGCTAGAAGAGCCATCTGATCTGGGTCTACCCTGTTTGCAAACATGTGAAAAAGCATTTGTATGAAGGAAAGGATTAAATCACTAATTATTCATTAAAGCATTTCACAACATGGCTGTTTTGATCTCTTTTATGACATGTAAAAGACTTTAACCATTGGCATACAGAAAGTCAGTATACCGGCATTTGCAAACTCTAGAGGAGTGTCTGCACTGTTTACCATTCAAAATTCTCTTTAACCCTTTCCCTCATATAAACGTGTTTTCACGTATTTGCAAACAGAGTAGACCCAGATCAGACGAGCCGTCTGATCAGGGTCTACTCTGTTTGCTAATATAATTTGATACACCTGTTTCTTTACTTTCTAAAATGGCTAAAATTTTCCACCTTCCATATTTCATTGTAACTATTTGTCCATGAATTTTCAATAGCTATTGAAATTTGTAATAAACATAGAACAGGGAAAGGGTTAAATAGAGATAATACATTGCATACTGAATGGACTCGTCGTTAACCCTTTCATATAATTGCATTTTCATGCACTTGCAAACAGAGTAGACCAAGATCAGATGGCTCCTATAGGTCTGCTCCATTTGCTTATGAAATAATATATCTCTGATTCTCTAGTAGTGATCATGTCTAAAATATCATGTATAAATGCCTTTTCAGTTTTCACGCCTTTGCAAACAGAGAAGACCCAGATCAGGTGGCTTCTGTAAGAGCCTTTTGATTAGGGTCTGCTCTGTTTACTTATGAAATTATAATAGATCTGACTTTACACTTTTTAGCAATGCCAAAGATTCATGTGTACATATGACATTATAAAAATACAGATAATAAATATTTATGATGTCATTATTTCTTACATGAAAATTTAATACGGAGAGAGTTAACCCTTTCCTCCATAAATACGCCTTTCAACGCCTGTGTAAAAGTCACTTTTTGAAAACATTGTTGTAAATAGAGCATTTGCTCCTATAGGAGCAAATGCTCTTTTTATCACATTGGTTTCAATACTACACCATTCTAAAGTTTTCCTTTTCTCTAGTAAATGCTCCTTTTCTGTAGATATATTCAAAGAGGTTGGATCTAAAAATAGCCTATGAGGGAATGGGTTAAAAGAAATGGCTGCTTACCTGTTTAACAATAATCCTTTAATTGATGTCAGGTCACTTTTGATTTCAGCTATGCCCTGCTTATTATGGACGGCTGACACTGACTCAAAGGCCTAAAAACAGTAAAACAACAAATCAAATCATAAGCCTCTACTCTTTATTTACATCTATTACCCCTTTGCAAACATAACATACAACTAGAATTGTTTTTGATACAAAAACGGATGTCCCCCCTCCCCACAGCTGACAAAATTTTCCAGGTAAAAATTTCAAAGTACATGTACATGTACATAACTCTGCAGAAAATCATCGATCTGAAACAGGAATGGGACATGCACAACTAGGCATGGTGCTGATTAATCTTATGTAGTTTCATGAAAATCGGACCAAAGATTTTGGAGGTCAATTAAAATCGGAGAGACGGACGGACGCCACGCAAATACAAAATGGCTTCGAAGTAAACTGTGGGAGACATAATCAGATAAATTCAAATATATAAGCAAAGCTTCTAGTGCAAAATTAAAAGTCATTAAAAAACTATGTCATCCATTATAACAGAAATTGTCAGTCAAACCAAATCAGAAATATAACAAGAAATGTTAGTAAAACATGCATGTCAACCGCAATAGTAGCCAGCCTGTATCTTTGACTTGTAAGTCTCACTTTGACCTTAACATGGCACCACTCACAAATTGCAGCTGAATGCAATAGGTAAGCATGCCAAGTATGAAGTCTTTATTATCTCTAATACATGTAGTTTAAAATTTAACATCAAGGTTTAAGTTTTAGGAATTTTGAAGTTTGACTTTGACTATAATATGGCCCCTTTCAGATGTTGCATTTTCATAAGATGAGTACACATGCCATGTATCTCTTAAAATTCAAAATTACAACCAAAGTTACTTTCTTAGAAATTTGAATAGTACATGTAATCTAGATGGTTGACCTTGACCATCTACTTATTATGACCAACCTCTCTACCAAATATGACAAATCTATGTCAAAAGCTTCATTCTGATTAGAAACCATTTAGGCTTTTTCAAATTGACCTTGAAGTTTGATCTTGAGACCTTTCATCTGCTGACTGCAAAATTAATAGCAATCATCTACCAACCTCCATACTAAATATGAACTTTTGATTAAAAGGTTGATGAATTATTGATCCAAAACTATTGGTCTAGTTTGACCTTTAACCTTAGAGTTTTAACCTTGACTTTCACATACTGACCTCAAAACAAAAAGAGATGTGACCAACCCGCCAAATCGCCAATAAATAACAACTCTAGATGAAAAGTTTAGTCTTCTGACAGACTAGACAAATGACATTTGCAAAACAATATAAACCTCCCCTTTTCTCAAAGGGGAGGGGAGTAGAATGTGTATGATATATCAAAGTATTTGGTTTTGCTTTTTTAATCATTACAGCAAAAGTGTAAGTGAGGAACTTCAACTCTCTCATAGTTTTGTAGTTAACACTTTCCTCCAGAAGCTATTTTTAGACCTAACGTCTTCGAATGAATCTACCGAAAAGGAGCATTAACTAGAGAAAATGTATTGTTTTTAGAATTTGTACATGTAGTTTGAAACCATTGTAATAAATAGAGCATTTGCTCCTCTATTTATCACAATGGTTTCAACTGGTGATTTTTACAGAGGCGTAGAAAGGCATATTTATGGAGGAAAGGGTTAAGACTATTCTAAATCCAACAGTAATTTTGAATTTTACAGTGGTATATGAAGATCTGTACTTTCAGCCTTGCCATCAAAATATATTCTGACCAAAAGAAAGCCTCATATACAATCCTGAATTTCAAACTCACAGCACAGTTAACTGTATTTTGAAAAGTACAGTAAAACCTCTCGAGATCTATAATGGCCACGAAATTAGATCAAGTATTTTGTGTTAAAGGCAGGTGGCTGCTTAAAGCAAGGTGAAAGTAAAACAGAACAAAATTAAAACAATTTATCTAATTAATATTCATGATGTTATTATTTCTTTAAATACTGGAATAGTCATGAAGTGAAGGGTTTAAAAAGTTTAACCTAAAACGTTATCAAGACAAAAACAGAGGCATAAATCTGTCAAATTCAATCAAGAGATACGATTTGGGAATATCGGAACATTTGACATTTGTTTGAAATCAGAATAATTACATTCATCATAGTGTGACCAACATCAATTCAGGTCTCTTAATCACAAACCAAAACTAGAACTATCACTAAAGGTAATGAATACCCCCCACAAAGCAACCTTGATCACAATTTTCCTATGAGCAGCTCAGTCGACTAACAAACTGCCTGCCTACCCACCCGCCCACCATACAGACAGACTGATTCCAGTATACCGGCCTCAAGCTTTGTTCACAGCCTTGTCAATCAGTACAAACCCTGATAAAACTTTCAGAACAAGACTGTTCGCAAAAGTTATAATATTATAACTGGAATATAAACTGGATCTTAATCCATAATAGCAACAATTACAACTGTTGATTAAACAGGCCTTTCCATGTAAATAAGTTAATGTGGATGAAACTCCTACTCTTTTTCCAGGGACAATTAAGTAAGACAAACCGGCACATGGACCAAACTACATGTACTGTAATCTTACCAAGACACTGTCATGGCCAGTAGGGCTGAAACGGGTACAAATTTTCTACCAAGGTACCGGTTCTGCAATTACCCGCGGGTACCCAGGTACCCGATAACGCTATAGTATAGACGTGTGGTAATTAAGTACCTACTGTAGTATCCTCCCTTGGTAATTATTGGTTTCTCTAATGAAATATGAATCTTTGCTTGAATTTCTCTAAAAAAGCAGCAACGTGACATAAACCTGATTGTTACAGATGTGCCGGGCCATGCATGGAATTGAGAACGTGTTAAAATCAAGGTAATGTCCGCAGTTATACACCTTACATGCAGACTATATATTGATATTTTCCGAATTATCCGTTGAGAAAGGGTTACACTAACAAATGTCATGACTAATTCGCGGCCTCAAATTTGATTGGTTGATTCTCTCTGCGGAGCAACATTCGACACATTTACCACACGGAACACAGCTATTTCTATATTCCGAACCCTTACGTAATACAACGAATAGTTACGAATGCACATTTACCAGTTGAATACGAACGAACAATGTGTTAACAAAGGTTTGTTTCATATGTCTGTTTTTATGTTTACTTGCCTGTTCAAGATTTATCTGCTCATAAACAAAAGGATACTTGAATAAATGCTATCTTTAAAATGTTTTTAGCTTCTTTTCTTTCACTCAGTTACGAAAACTAACATTTAGATTTTGCTTAAGATTTCATATCGGGTAACAAGTAGTAATTTTGTACCCGGGTACCCGCCAATTTCTACCCGACCCGCGGGTACCCCGGGTACTCGTTTCAGCCCTAATGGCCAGTTGTAATGTTTAAGTGCCAATAATATTCTGTCCATTACAAGGTGTATTTATGGAGTACAGGGATAAATCAATCCAAAGCAAGGCATGAGCCACATACTCCTGTTTTACTGTTCACATCATGTGATAACATCTGCAGCTTCTCCTGCTGGGTTTTCAGGTTCTGTTCAATTGTAGTCAGTGAAGAGCTGATATTGGCCACCGACTCTGTCATCATCTTCTCCAGCTGGTCCAATCTTCTCGACACAGTGGGTTCCCCGAACAGCCAGGGTCTGAGAAATTCCTAGGAAGTAAACAATTATCTTTACAATTAACCCATTCCTTCATAGGCTATTTTTAGATCCAACCTCTTTGAATAAATCTACCAAAAAGGAGCATTAACTAGAGAAAAGGAATTTTTTTAGAATGTTGTAGTTCTGAAATCATTGTGATAAACAGAGCATTTGCTCCTTAGGAGCAAGTGCTCTATTTATCACAATGGTTTCAAAAAGTGACTTTTGCAGAGGCGTAGAAAGGCGTATTTATGGAGGAAAGGGTTAACCATGTTTGCAATGAAAATTGTTGTCCTCTCAAACATTTCATCAGTTTTATTTCTAAACAGTTTCGAAGTGGTCTATACCTTTGTAGAAACTATTGGCTGAGTTACAACTTAAAAGCAGGTCACATTCCCTGTGACTCAGGTTTCTGATCTAGATCAATGCAGTTCGCTAATGCCAGCCATGTTGCAATTGACAAGAGAAGGGTTAACCCACTCCCTCATAGGCTATTTTCAGACCCAACCTCTTTGAATAAATTTACCAAAAAGGAGCATTAACTAGAGAAAAGGAAAATTTAAGTCTGGATCAAAATGAATAACAGTAATCTTCCAAAACTGTCTAAAATCATGAAAGTAAGGAGATAAGAAAGAGGCTTAAAACTGAAGGATTTTACGATTGATTCTGATGACAATTTGCTCTCAACATGTTAAAGTTAAATCTGAAATATTGCTGCACTCGTACCTTGTACAATTTGTATGCTGCATAGGAAATACCAGTAACCATGGTAACAACTTTCAACACATCTCTGGCCTTCATCCACTTGCTGACAGCTGCATCTAAATCCAAATAAATCAAAACAGACTTCATAGAAGACATCTTCTCTACAGTAACACAAGTCTAACAGTGTTTGTGGTGCAGGACAAAAGTTATGCAGTAAGGTCCTGTGACTTTCATTCTGCATCACACAAGTACCTGTTTTTAACCATGTTCTGTGTTTAGGCCAAATTTCAATACCTACTGAATATTCATTAACAAAATAGTTATAAAGTATGGAAGGTAGAACATTGTAGACCTTTTAGAAAGTAAAGAAACAGAACTATCAAATTCTATTAGCAAACAGAGCAGACCCTGATTAGATGGCTCCTATAGGAAAATCTTATCTGGATCTTATCTGTTTGTAAATGTGTGAAAAGGTGTTTATATGAAGGAAAGGATTAACCATATGGATGTTTACATGTTTTAGAGAGAGTCTAATGTACTGTAAAACCTCTTTATAACGTCCACTAAATTGTGTTAATTAGTTGGTATTTAGAGCAGGTGGCTGCTTAAAGCAAGATGAAAGTAAAACAGAACGCTCTGAGGAGCGTTCTGTTTTACTTTCATCTTGCTTTAAGCAGCCTACTGCCTTTAACACAAAATACTTTGTGTAATTAAGTGGTCTTTATAGAGAGGTTTTACTGAATTACAAATTATGTATTTGTTTCTACAGCTTGGACTCTTAACACGACCCCCTGTTACAGCCTGTCACATTTGGACCAATACCATTTGCTAGGATCATCTATGAACCACCTGTTACATGCCAAATATAATTATCAAGAATAACATTTTAATTAAAGTTCCAAACCCTTCAGATGTGACTACACTTACTTTGTATGATCAGGTATTATTCTGCCTTGATGCACTGAACAACTACATATCCACAGCAAACAGCAGCGAACCTGCACATTTACATGACAAATAACTTTTCATCTACATTTGTGCAATAATTGTCATCTGCTTCAATTCTTAAATAAAATTTCCCTATTTCTTTGTAATATGGTCAGAGTGTTACACTGTTTGGATCCTGACGCATTATCCACGTCTCATCTGGATCCAAACTGTTTGCATAGGTAATCATGATTTTGCTGCTAAGTGTGAAATGGGTTCTCTAGTTAATGCTCCTTTTCGATAGACTTATTTAAAGAGGTTGGATCTAAAAATAGCCTATGAGGGAATGGGTTAATTTAGAATATGAATATTTATCAACTGATATTTTATAATGGCACATGCACAAAGGATTGTTTGGTGTTAGAAGAATCTGAAGAATTTCATAAACAAATAGAGCAGACCCTGATCAGCAGCCATTTGATCTGGATCAACTCTGTTTGCAAAGGCATTAAAAGCAATACTTATGAAGTAATGGGTATATCTTAGGCCTTTCCCTCATATAAACGCGTTTTCACACATTTACGAACAGAGTAGACCCAGATCAGAATGCTCCTATAGGAGCCGTCTGATCAGGGTCTGCTCTGTTTTCTAATGGAATTTGAAAGATCTGTTTCTTTACTTTCTAAAATGGCTACAATTTTCCACCTTCTATAGTTCATTATAACCATTTTGTTCATGAATATTCAGTAGGTATTGAAATTTCAAATATTAAACATAGAACATGGAAAATGACAAATAAATTCCTACCTTGTTTTTTGCTGGGTACACTGGGTGGAGGACCAAGCTGGGCTAAATCCAGGTCGTGATCTTGTACTGTTTGTTGGGTGGAAGTGGCTACACCAGACCTCTGTATTGCCAACTCTATCTCTTCTAATGTCAGGCCTGTAACAAAACACTAGCAATTATGCAGAAGCATAGAAAAGATGCACACATATATTATTATTTTTCATCTCTCCACCAAATTCTATCTTGTGACCACTCTTTAGAACTCTCTAAAACTGTCACAACATGATTGGGAGAAATGACAATTTAAGTAGTTGAAATACCCAGTTAACTCTTTCCTCCATAAATACGTCTTTATAAGCCACTGTAATAACCACTTCTTGAAACCATTGTGATAAATAGAGCATTTGCTCCTATAAGAGCAAATGCTCTATTTATCACAATGGTTTCAAACTACAAAATTCTAAAATTCTACTTTTCCCCAGAAAATGCTCCCTCTGGGTAGATTCATTCAAAGAGGTTGGGTCTAAAAATAGCCTATGGAGGAATGGATTAAATTCATTTATGACTCTGATCATGTCAAAAATGCGAAAAGAAATGCTTGAGTTATCACTATAAACAAATTATGAGAAGACAATCAGCAAAATGTCAAAGTTTTTCTTTATTTTTACATGGGACATACATGTATATGTAACTTTACATGTGTGTTAGCATTGTGACCCTTGGTTAGATTGTGGTCTGATGTGGGTGACGATTTTTGCAGTAACTATGATGAAAAAGACACATAGGATCTTTGTCAATACCTTGACTGTCTTCTTCAGAAAAACATAAAAACAACTGACAACTGGTTGTAAAATTTTAACAACAGTAAACATGTTTATTTATTTAGGTAAACAATAAACAACATACATGTATTTATTTAAGATCACATCAAATAATCGTCTTACATATAACAGTAGAAACAAAAGTATGATATATAATTTTTTATTTTATTTTACAGCAGATCCTGATCAGACAGCTCCTACAGAAGCCATCTGATATGGGCCTTCTCTCTTTGCAAAGGCATGAAAAGGTATTTATATATGAAGAAACTGTGTGTAAGATACAGCGATGCCCCCATGGTGGTGCTTGACAATGAAAAAACTGTGACAACCAACTGCATGTACAAGCGTGACACATAGACAGACAGACAGACAGACGGATGGGACAGACGGACAAGTGCAAAACATAATGCCCCGGCCCCTTACTATCGTCAATGGGGGCATGAAAAATGTTTAAATGTAAGGGCCGACTTTTTCTACATTGTTTTGTTTTCATGTACATGTAGTGGTTCTCACATTAGACGAAGTTCAGACAGCTCCAGTGATGGTAATAATACTGTAATCACTCTAAATATTCCAACATACTGTCCCCCTTTCCCCTGATTTATTAAGCATAAAAAGAAAATTTTGCACCGTTTTGATGACTTTATTGGAATGGGCCGGCACTATATGCCCAAGTTTCACTGCCCAGATACAGTAATGTGCTTACCTTTTCTCTGCAGGAATGCTTTTTTCTGACTCAAAGGACTTTGGGTAACTTTTGGATTTTGAAGAAACTTCACGGCAGTGGCAACCTAGGAAAAAGTCAAGAGTAAAAAACCCTAAAGTACAATAATTTCAATTTCCAATCACTGTTTAATGTACATGCATTTATTTTGTTCATCATTGCTACTAAAAATTTTCTAAAGGCCACAGGTTATCACTCAGCTATCCCTCCGGCAAACTTAAATTCTTCAGCTACATGTGAAGTCTACCAAGATCTACAAGTACATGTGAATTTCATCACTACATGCTAATAAGTGATGAAGTCCATGACTTGATGGCACTTCATGCTACATGTACATGTATCACCACAAGTAACAATATTAAATATCAAATTCCATATACAAACCTGATACAGTAAAATCCCTCTAAACTGGACCTTCAAATTAGCATCAATGCAGGTCTGTAAGACAGGTGGCATTTTCATGCAGAGCAAAAGTCATGCAGAAAGCTCCCAAAGGAGCTTTCTGCTTGACTTTCATCCTTCCTTAAGCAGCCAAATGCCTAAAAAGACCTAAATTGTTCTTATCAAAATCAACTTAACCCATTCCCTCATATTGACGACTTTTGACGACTCTGTAAAAGTCACTTTGTGAAACCATTGTGATAAATAGAGCATTTGCTCCTATAGGAGCAAATGCTCTATTTATCACAATGGTTCAAACTACAAAATTAAAAAAAAACAAAACCTTTTCTAGATAGTTAATGCTCCTTTTCGGTAGATTCATTCAGTGTTTGAAAATAGCCTATGAAGGAAAGGGTTAAGAGGGGTTTTACTGTATACATCATATCATCAAGAATTTTTCAAAAATCAAAACATCCACAGATCACATATACATTGTATATATTTGAAGGCTGTTCTTGTATATCTCCGATGATTGAAGGTGGAGACACAGTAGAACCTCTCCATAGCAACCACATGATAAACAAGATATATTTGTAAAACATACATGCCCTCATGGCACCCAGTTTATAATTGTGACACGTCATAAGTGTGATGATGATTTTGATATGACACTACCCAAACGGCTACACTCCAGCTTCACAAGTTGAATAACATGTACGTCAAATATGACACCCTTATTTCTATCAAGTTTGGTCTTAAAAATAATCGCTAGTATTTGAAAAGTATAACATGAAGTAGGTCGAATTTTAAAAAAAAAAATAATAACTAGAGGTTTTTGTTACAAAAGCGGATGTCTCCCCTCTAATAAAAACAATATGTAAAGGGAAATCACTAAAAATGTTATGGAACTGATGAATGATACTTCCTCTCATTATGTACTTTCCAAACAAAATGATAATAGCTAATAACTCATAAAATATTGATACCAGAGTTATGGCCCTTGTGAATGACACTTACTTTCATCATGCCCTTTCCATAAATAAAATGTCATTCCAATAGCATCAGTCGAACAGGAGTTATTGATCGCCAAAAATATAACAAAGGACAATAACTCCAAAAGTATTGAAGCAAGAGTTATGGCCCTTGTTCATGACACTTTCTCTCATCATGCTTTCTCCATGTATGAAGTTTCAATACGATGGCAAAATCCATGTAGGAGTTATCATCCGGACAAGAAAGCGTTAAACAAATGTACAAGGGGCAATAACTCTACATATATTGAAGCCCAAGTTAAGGATCTTATGCATGACACTTTCTCTTATTATGATCTTTCCATGTATGGTGTTTCACTCCAATGGCATGTGCCATATAGGAGTTATCGTCCTGACAAAAAATTGTGATTTTTTTTACAAAGGGCAATAACTCCAATATTAGTGAAGCCAGAGTTATGGACCTTGTGCATGACACTTCCTCTCGTCATGATCTTTCCATATATGAAGTTTCAATCCAATGGCATGAGCCATATAGGAGTTATCGTCCGGACAAAAAAGTGTGAATTTTTTTACAAGGGGCAATAACTCCTATATTAGTGAAGCCAGAGTTATGGACCTTGTGCATGACACTTCCTCTCATTATGCTCTTTCCATATTATATGAAGTTTTAATTCAATGGCATGAGTCATATAGGAGTTATCGTCTGGACAAAAAAGTGTGAATTTTTTTTACAAGGGGCAACAACTCCTATATTAGTGAAGCCAGAGTTATGGATCTTGTGCATGACACTTCCTCTCATTATGCTATTTCCATATATGAAGTTTCAATCAACTGGCATCAGGCATATTGAAATTATCGTCCGGACAAAAAGTGTGACGGACAGACAGAAGGACAGACAACTCTCACGAAAACAATTTGTCTCTCCCATATAAATATGGGGGGAGACATAATAATAATAAATATAGGATTTGAAAAAATTACTGTAGTCTTTATGCATGCAAGTAAATTTTCATCTGCAACAACTTTCATCACCTTCAATTCTTGAATAAAATTTCTCCCATTTCTTTGCTAAAAAATGTAAGTGTCAAACAGTTTGGATCCTGATGAGACAAGGCATTAAGCCACATCTCATCTAGATACCAACTGTTTGCATATAGCTAATCAGTGTTAAGCTACTAGTTGTGCAAAGGGTTAAATAATTACCAAAGAGCTATGGATAATAAGAGCACTTACAAGATCTTTGAAAAACAATTTTGCTATACATGTATATCTCTATCAAGCTTTACCTTATTATTACTAGCTTGTCTCTCAAAGACAGAGTTAACAGACGTAACCAGGGTTTCATATTGCTAAAGTGGAGTCTGCTTTAGTTTTATGGATCCATGGCTCCATATAATCAGAATGATTGGAATGTCATCTGCTTTCATGTATATCTCATTATATCACGTATACATTTGTGTATGAGAGCATGATTGAGAGAGAGATAGTTGAGATGCACGAAATTACATTTACACATGCTTTGCACGGACTTTCTCTCTATCTTCTTCCTATGCGCTCCCACTGTCTAAGCTCAGAGCCCTCCAGTCTATCTTGATGGTAACATCTCGATAATTATATATATATATACTTCATAGTTTACTTTTACTTTGTTGTCTCACGACAACAGCTTTATTAATAAGAAGTTGACTATATCCCATGTGTCTGGTAAGTACTGAGCGAAGTCTGTGTTGAATGTATTTAGTAAGTCTATTCTGTTTCGGTATGTATTGTTGAAATCTCTAAATTGTTATAGACACCAATAGTTAGTCTAAAGTATATTGTTTCTCATTTATATTACAGGCTTTTCTATTACCGTCTTAATAAACATCAAGAACTTGCTCGGGTGTTTTCTACTTCCTGGCCCGGTTTACACAGAGAAATGATGTTTGGAGTGAACAATATGATCATCTACTGCTTACCAGATCTTGCCGGACTTCCTCTGGTGGAGCAAGAACATCCTTAGAAATCTCCGACTGAAAAACACATAATTTTTTGCAGATATATATAACAATGATTCTTGAATCTCTTGTACATCAACAATGATACACTGTACTGTGAAGTTTGACAATTCTACAACTGTTACAGTGTGCGTCAGAAGGGTAGAGAGAAATGATAGGAAAACGATACTGCCGCAAATATAGCAAAAGGAAAGAAAAAGTTAAGTTCTCCTAGCTGCTTTCGTCTCAATCATCAAATCAAGACCAATTCAGGATCTGTGGTGGTGCCAGCCTGCCAAGATATGAAAAGGTACAAACCCCGCTGACACAATTAAAGTCAATCACTTGAGACAACGGTCTACATGCAACTAGGATAGATCGAATGTTCCAATTAGGTGGGGTTTGCCAGCCCACTCTTAATTTAAAGGATGCCAAAGAGGGAGTCTCAGTTAGGAGAATGTTCCAAGGCGTTATACATCTGGGAGAGATCTGTAGATGTTGAGTATGGCAAAAACATAATGCTGTGCGACAACCTTGTCCTGGATACTATTGGGGTCAGACAATGATTAATTGTCTTTACTGATTTATCCATATGATGGTGAATTATCTTATAGAGCATTCACAAATGAAGTTAATTTTCAGACTGTCCCAGTCTTGAGTGGACATCATGCTACACACACTATTGTACTGTGACATCCATAATAGCGAGCACAGCTCGCAAGAATGGCCGAAGGCCATTCTTGCGAACGAAGTGAGCTCTATGGTAACGCGAAGGATATAATTTTGGTTCTCTAAGCTGTACATTGTTAACCTGGAATCGGTTGTACCGATTTTTTTTCGCTTCCGGTTTGATCCATTCAGCAATCGGAACACCTCGAAATAGCCGAGGTGTTCCGAGTGATTCCTATATTCCGAACTCTGACGGAATACAGCGAGTAGTTACGATTGGTCCTCAAGTCAACACAAATCGCAACAACGTTTGTCTACGAAGAAAATCGATTTTCTAAAACTTACTAAATTGTAACTTGCATTTCGTTTCGGTGTAGATTTAGATATAACTATTTGAATCGCTATTTATTTACCAGAAAATTAATGTTTTCCGTTCGGTAAACATCTCCGTCCGAGATCCTGTTAGCGGAAAAGGCCGAGTGTCAAATCTGATGACGTTTATCCACAACTTGTAAGTGACGTAGTTGTGGTCAGATGACTTCCATTTATTTATCGTCTGAAGTGCATTTTGTTTACCTACAGGGCTCAGCTGTGTTACTCTTCCGGTTCCTACTGTCAATAACTTTGTATGTGAGTAATTTAGACATTGATTGTCAATACAAATGAAAACATCACATTATTTGAATTAGATCTACATCTAGATATTTATCCCGGCGTAGGGTGTTTTCGACGGTGTAAGCGGTTTTCGTAAATTTGACCTACTTAAACAAATGCCGATTGCTTAAATAAATATGTGAGTGAAACATGCAAACGAATGTATATCACTGAGATTTTATAAAGAACTTGATCTACGGCAACGTAGAATTGTTTACATTTTGAACCAAAATAGCTTAAATCTTGGTGAAATCTGACTTGTTCTTTCCGACTAGTCTGTCTGTCTGCAGGTCTGTCTGTCAGTGTACTGTTTAAGTTTCGTAGTCTTTCTGTCCTTCTTTAAATACTGTTTTACATAAATCAGCCAGTATGTCTGACTTCTTTAAATAGGCCTACTGGTTTACAAAAATCATTCTGTCTGTCCGTCTCACACACATCTAACATCCCAGACATAGATCTACAGCCTTGAATACATATTCTCTATTTACAATCATTTTACACAGGAAGTTAATAACATAATTGAACAACTAGAAGGCTTAGCAACATCATTTAACACAGACATCACAAGTTTAAAGGTTGGGAGCATACCACCAGCATCACTTCAGAAATAGAAAGAATTCAAAAACAAGCACAGCAAATTTCATTCAAGCCAATTCTCTGACACTGAAATACACACTAAACAAAAAACTTTAGAAGGACATAAAACAAACAAATACAAAAATATCACACATAAACACTCAGCACAATCTACCAACAATCAGATTGGATAGAGACATCAAGAAAACAAGCACAAAAAAACGAGGGAGGCATGCCCAAAATTCTAAAAAATGTAGAAAATTTACTTTTGAAGTTATGTTCATATATGTATGATGAAGTTCATCCTGATCACTGGCTAACTTACAAGTGGTTTTCCATTGTTTGCAAGACAGTTCAAAATGACTTAAGTTGTCCTTCTTCCCTGCAAGATGTTGCTGCTGATGATGATAATGCTGCTATTGATTACAATTTTAATGATGAAAATGATTCTGATTCATGGGATTTCAAACGAAAATAGCTTTTAACTACCCCTAAGATATACTGTATGCATGTGTAACACAATGTTTAACCCTTTCCTCCATGCTAAATAGGAAATAGCTAAACATTATGTTGTATGTGTTAATAAATACATGTATATGCATGCACACAGTATTGTCCTTATCCTATTGACCTATCCAGTAACTTCAAAGTCTATCATCACCATCATTAGCATCAATTGACATTAAGTTACTAACACAACAGCTCTATCAATATCTTCTGTTTTCTGCATGTTTCTATCTCAATGCACCTAAATGTACCTGGTGTACATGCAAATATACCACAACTAACACACAGCTTGTCTTGCCATTTTAACCCTTTCCTCTGCATATTTAACACATATGACACCTTTACTATATTTTTTACAATTAACATTTACTGATGATGGCGAATACAGATCTGATGGCAGCTTAAATCATGATGAGAGTAACGTAGAAAGCTCCTTGAGCTTTCTGGTTTCTTGTCATCTTGCTTTAAGCATTACCAAACCTTAATTTCAGCTTGCTTTAAGCAGTATTACATTATACATGTAAAGCCCTTCTGGCAATGGAGGAAATGGTTAATATCGTATCTACAGTCTTGTGATTTAGACTATGTCAATAATTTAAACATCACATCGCAGCATTATGAGTTTCTTATTTTACTTGTAAAAATTAGTGGGTGACATAAACGTCGCTAACCAATACACAAAGTTCTATTTCACTGATATATTACAACATTTTCAACTTGTTAAAAATTCGTGGGTGACTTGATCGTCGCTACCCATGATACACAACTATTTCACATTATATTACAATATTTAACATATATATATTGCTAATATATATACATTTTATTACTAACTGTAGTATTTTGTTTATAAGAAATTGAATGAAGTATGGTGGGTGACATGAACATCGCTAACCAATACACAACTATTTCACGTTAATATTACAGTACTTGTCTTATTGCCAAGGTTCAGTTAAAGCCATTTTTAGTGTCTGTGTGGTAACACAGACACTAATTCTACCGAATCTGCGACAGTAAATCAGCCGGGCCTCACAAAACGATTTACTCAAACTTTCAATGTAGTTCGGTATTTAGCTCAATTTATTACAAAAAGTACGAATGTGGACCGCGTTTTAAGACAAGCATTTACTGTATTGGATTATTTCTTCAACAAAAATGACGAATATTGTTCAAATGAGGCGATATTTATTATATCGGTTTTTTTATGCACACTTATATCAAATTTATTTTTGATTAATTGGTCGCCGCCATTTTGAATATCACGTGACTTGTCAGCCATCAACAAAGCGAGTGTAGAATTGACTTTACACAGAATTTCTTTTACCAGACCCGCATTTTGGACGAGCTCGAATATCGTAAGTACATGAAGATACAATAGTATCTATTAATAGTTCTGCTATGACTTTCAAGAAGAAAATAATTATCTAACAGAATCACTCGTGACACGATTATCGGTGAATCCCCGAGTTAAAACAATGTCTGTCATGTAGATAAGAAGATTTGCAGCGCCTGAGCTATTTTATATTTTAGTTTTAACTCATTAACCCCCCTAGAGACTTTAAATTAAACCCCTTCGGCTACATTCCTCCATAAATATGCCTTTCTACGTTTTTGCAAACCGATGATGGGAGTCGGGACGTTTCGGACCCAATCCGTTTCGGTCCTTAGTCGTTTCGGACCCAATCCGTTTCGGCATTGGTCGTTTCGGCCTTGTTGCTTGATAATGAGAAACGTTATTTTAGTCTATTTCGTGGATTCAACAAAATATTTCAATAAGAGTTTACAAAAACATTATATAATTACAAACTTAAGCAATTTGCAGTATTTGCAGCATTTTTTTAGCAAATATTAAACACTTTATTCTCATGGGTTTATTTGCTTCATATAAGGTAGAAACAGATGGGGCTTGTTGAGGAACAACTAAGTGCAATAGTACTACACAAACATTTCTGACATAATTATAGGAACTATTCAATCTGACTGGATATTGCAATCTTCGCTTTCTTTATTTCTTGTCAATTGTCAATTTTCTGAAACAAAGAACAGATTTTGCTTAAATAAAATTTGATGTCCATTGCTGATATATTCCACGTAATCCTTGGTCGTTTCGGCCCCAATTGTGGCCGAAACGACCAAGGCCAATACAACCAAGGCCGAAACAGATTGGGTCCGAAACGACCTGGGATCTCATCTGATCAGGGTCTGGTTTGATTGCTCATGAATGAAATAATATAAATAAGTATATGGCAAACAGTACAGATTCTGATGAGAGTAGTTAGTACATCTCTGTCTCATCTGTTGTAGTGCCCCACTGACAGTTCAGCATAGCCCCTACCCTCATATAAACGCATTTTCATGCATTTGTAAACAAGGTAAACCCTTATCAGATGGCGCGGAGCCCTCCTATTTGAGCTGTCTGATCAGGGTCTGCTCCGTTTGTTTATGGTGTTATACAGATCAGATTCTATGTTCCTACAGTTAGTGTTTAATCGATGATCAGTTATTTCCGATGATTGATCGAAAGTGCTCATTTAATAGATAATCGATTACAAAATCAAATAATCGATTAATAGAAATAAAAAAATTATTATATTTTATCTAAAATAGCTATATTGTTTCTGATATAAAATGTATGAAAACACATTACTACATTAGTAATGTATGTATTTATCTTCAGATGTGCAATTAAAATCAAAAAAATAAAATCTGTTGGTTTTTTATTGTCAAGTTTAAGATTTTCATTACTAAATTTGTACTCAAAATTGAAATTTCTCATTTCGATTGTATAATCGATGATTAATTGAAGTGGTCTGTCTGATTATATCCGATGATCGATTAAGACAATCAGTCGATTATGAAACACTACCTACAGTTTCTGTCTATACCAAAATGTCATTTGTTAAAATGCAATTTTAAAAATTGATCTAATAATATCAATATGCCATTATTAATCCATAACCCTTTCTCTGTTGTGTACAATGTATTCATGTAAGAAATAATGATGTCATGAATATTAATAAGATTAGTTTTTATAATGGTATATGAACACATGAGATTCTGGCCGAGACAGAAGCTGTTGAATCAGATCTATATTGGTTGGGAGTTTTATTACACCATAAGTAAACGGAGCCGACCCTGATCAGACAGCTCCTATACTCTGTTTGCAGATGCGTGAAAATGTGTCTATATGAGGGAAAAGGTTAAATTTAATTTTAAACAGAGAAAGGCTTAAATTATCGACATAGTGAAATCTGAAGAAGGATTGTACAAAGCCTTTCTATATTGTTGTTATCCTGGTAATATGCACTTGTGAAAAAAGGTGAATGATCTGTACAATTTTAAATGTAAAATGTTTTATAGTCATTTACTGATACATACTCCATTAATAGACCTCTTAACCCTTTCCCAGTTCTATGTTTATATCAAATTTCAATACCTACTGAATATTCATGAACAAAATAGTAATGAAATATGGAAGGTGGAACATTGTAGACATTTTGGAAAGTAAAGGAAAAGGTCTATTGAATTCGGTTAGCAATGAGAGAAGAACCTGATCTGGGTCTACTCTGTTTGCAAATGAATTTTATTTGAGAGAAAGGGTTAATGCCTTTGCAAACAGCATCTATCCATATCAGACAGTGTCTATAAGAGCTCTCTGATCAGGGTCTGCTTTGTTTGCTTATGAAATAATAAAGATTAGACGATTCTACAGTTTCTAGTATGATTAAAACAGAATTGTTCATAGTGCCATTATAAACATTCAGTTAATATCCAGTATAAATGTAATTATTACATTTGTTACTACATGTATAAATAGTATCATTTTAACACTCAAAATGGTCCAATATCAGTCGAAAGTGGAATTCTCCGAGCGGGCATGTACAGACCTAGCGACGGGCCAATAACTGATTCTTATTCTGCTCCAATGCTGCAAATGTTGTCGAAGTGCTCGTACATGTACCGATAAGCCCCAATTTCCAAACCACGATCCTCGCCGGATTTGATTCAGATTTATTCAAATGCACCGTGCACATACCAGTATAGTGACATCTAGTCGCTAGTTCCATCGCCCATTGTTCGGATAGTGTAAAACCGTCAATTTGACGTCATCCAAATGATGTCAGGATAGCGCCATTCCCTCAGTTGAGTTTTTAACACCGTTTTCATGCTGAGAAATACTGTCTGCTCTATATCTGATCTGCTAAAATGTTCATCAATGTTTTACAAATGTAATAAACAGGTTATTACACGGCTGGCTTGTACCGCGGCGTGATATTGGCCCTTAACTTGATATAGACCCTCAGGCTTAGGCCCTTAGGCCAATATCAAGGTGGCGGGACAATATCACGTTGAGGCCCTAGTCATCCCGTGTAATAACCTCTATTTATTATATTTGTTACTATAAATAGTAACATTTTTACGTTAAAAATGGTCCAATATAATTTGAAAAATGGAGTGGTGTTGTCTGAGCAGGCCAATACAGACCTAGCGACGGGGCCAATAACTGATTTTGTGCCAGCTGCCAAGATAACATTCTAAATCTATTGTCTATAGCAACAGAACCCCAATAAGCGATAAAAGGTCTAATTTTGCTATAATCATTATAAATGATGCAAATGTTGTCCAAGTGCTCATACACATACCGATTAGTCCCCAAATCCTGGCTTTTACAAAGACAATCCTGAATCCTCGCCCGATTCAATTCAGATTATTTACATGTCCGGTACACATACAGGTAAATAAAAAGTGCACACTTGCCGCTCTTTGCAATGCCCATTTTTAATAATAAAAAAACCCTGTCATTTTGACGTTATCCAACTGACGTCAGAATAGTCATTACCGTCTGATTCTTTCAATCCTTTGAGAAACTATTGCACCTGGTAGATCCCTTTTTATCCACAAATGTAATAAACAGGTTGTTACACAGGTGACTAGGACCGCAGAGTGATATAGTCCCTTACCTTGATATACCTGTAGTCCCTCGTGTTTAAGCCCTAGAGCCAATCTCAAGGTGACATGCCAATATCGCTGAGGCCCTAGTCACCTATGAAATAACCTCTACATGTATTTATTTGTTATATGAATATTTATGGTGTAGGGGGTTAAGAAATATATTTTAATCATAAAAAATAATTTTATTTGCAGGGGACAGTAATTTCAACAAGATTCCAAACAATCATGAACCTGACATACCAGTTTTCTAACAGAGCCCACGTTGCTTTAATTGCCACAAAAACGGAGAATAATATTGCTTTATTGACAAAGAGCGAATCGATGAAACATTTTTATCAACATCCAGACAAGACTTCCCAATACTCATCTAAGTACATGTATGAAAAGCTTGATCAACTGGTGCTGACTTTGTGATATATGAATTATTAAAATCTACTGAACTACAAGCAGCCAGTGTTTGCTGATCTCCAGATGGAACATTAAATGGTTAAAGATTGTGGTGGAACATTGAAAAGCTTTAGACTGTGTGACCTTGACAGCACAGTAGGTAGAGTGTTGGCATGGTAAGTCAAAGGCCCTGGGTTCAAGTCCCTTTCGAGTCACCACTTTTTCACATGTACCAGTTAATTGCAAAACAATTTGGTCAAAGACGGTATGATGGTGATTCTAAACGGAAAGTAGAATATATGTTAGACATGCTGAGAGAGATGGGCAGTACTCTGAAGCTTGATGCTTTTCAACAACTTGGACATATCAAAAAGCAGAAAGGACTATCAGAAGCTATGCTGAAGTTTTGTAAAATGAGCAACAAAAATGAATGAACCTTCTGAACTACTTTGGACACAAGCAGCCAGTATTTGTTGGTCATCCCCCATTAAGATGATGCTCAGTTTGTTAAAAACCACAGTTGACATGTCATAGTGATCAAATTTTGATCATAGCAGTTAAGTCTTTACTCCATAAATATTCATGTTAGAAATAATGACATCATGAATATTAATGAGTTGAGTTTTTGCAATGGCATTAAGACAGGCATTTTTGGCCATAACAGAAACTGTAGAGCCAGATGTATATTATGTCATAAGCAAACAGAACATACCCTGATCAGACAACTCCTATAGGCATATAGCTACAGATAAGGGTGTGTTTCCAAATACTAATTTAATTGTCATTTCTCCACCAAACCCTACACTGTGACCACTTTATAGAATTGTCTCTTCGAGAAGATTTCTGAAGATAGGTCATAGTATAAGGTTTGGTGGAGAAATAATTTCAAATAAAGGAGTTATTCCTGAACATGTAATTGGTGCATCTTATCTGGAGCTCTGTATAGGAGCTATCTGGTGTGGGTCTACCCTGTTTGCAGGGGTGGGCAGTTTTCAGTAGAAACAAATAGTGAACTCTTTGAAAATCTTCTCCTCTGATTGTCTGGTGAGCGCTTCAGGGCCATTCTGGCCCTCTTGTTTATTGGTAAGTCTTTAAAAATCTTCTACTCCGAAACTGTAAGGCCTAGAAAATTGGTATGTAGTATCAACTAATGGTTTCTACTAAGATTGTTCAAATTATGAGACCTGGACCAAAATGGCCCCGCTAGGGCTTCTGTGAAATTTCCTTCTGTGAAATTGTAAGGCCCAGACTTGAAATTTATATGAAGCATCACCTAATGTTCCTTTATTGTTCAAATTGTAACATCCAGGCCTAAAATTTTGGCCCTTGGTTTCATTATGGCCCGAATCTGAAGCCGACTAATTTTTACATAGAAATACAGTGTATGCATAAGTGTATAGAAACCAGGTGAGCGATTTAGGACCATCATGGTTCTCTTGTTCCAAATTGTGAAACCCTGCAATGTCTTAAACGGGATGTCCCTACATTTGATGCGTTTCATAAACACTTAAAATATACAAAACTCATTTGTTTACATGCTGAAAAGTAGTATATTGTATATTCCGAGAAAGCTATTACGTAAACAATGGAGGGATCGGGTGATCATCGGCAAAACACGGAAAAACTTAACGGAAAAGGCCGATAATATTGTGTTGTAGAACAAAAATGATCAGTATTGATGAAATCGGTTTTCGAAATAAATTCAAATTGGGAACCTTCATAATAATGATAGAGCATAACAAATACCAAGTGTTATGCTATTCTTGAAAATATGCGATCATTGTAGGGACTTCCACTTTAAAGTTGAAAACTATAGCATATCTGAACATTATTATTGAAATATGGTTTGCCTGTCAATGTTTCTGTATCATATGTAGTGTAGCTATTTAGTTTAGATGTAAGAGTTACTATTCATGATTCCATTTAATGTTTCAATAACCTTTATTGAACAGCCACTTGTTTTTAACCATGATGACCTATGATTACAGTGACAGCCTAATGCAACGAAAAGGGTTGCCAATTTGCATTCAAGTTCTACCTATCATAAGGAATTGTCAATTAACATCTGAATGGCTGTTCAACAGAGGTTTTACAAAAATCGGGTAAAAGTGGAAATACAACCATGTTTCGATTTAACATTTGATTACATTTTTTATACGCCCGTTTGAAAAAACGGGACGTATTATGGAATGGCGCTGTCTGTCCGTCTGGTTGTCTGGTTGTCTGTCCGTCTGTCCGTCTGTAACATCTCTAACTCAAGTTCCGCTTGGTGGATCCTTCTCAAATTTAGCCACAATGTTTATCTAGACATGCTACAGTAGCCTACCAAGTCCCGGTTTGTTTATCCAAGGTCAAGGTCACACAATTGGACTTAGAATTTGCGTTTAGCAAAAATGTTAACCGGTCTGTCTGTCTGTAACATCTCTAACTCAAGTTCCGCTTGGTGGATCCTTCCCAAATTTAACCAAAATGTTTATCTAGACATGCTACAGTAGCCTGCCAAGTCCCGGCTCATTTATCCAAGGTCAAGGTCGCTTAATTGGACTTAGAATTTGCGTTTAGCATTTGCGTTAAGCAAAAATGTTAACCTCAATTTATGTGGAACAAGTCCACTTATTTACATAACACTTTGTGATAAAGCTTTGAAACTTGGAACACTTGTTCACCGTCACAACCTTCACCTGTAGGCAAGAGTAAATAACTCTGTCAAGCATTTTGACTGAATTATGCCCCTTTTTAACTTAGAATTTTTGGTTAAGGCTTTGTTAAAGTCCATTTATTTACATAACCCTTTGAGATAAAGCTTTTAAACTTAGAACACTTGTTCACCGTCACAACCTTCACCTGTAGGCAAGAGAAAATAACTCTGTCAAGCATTTTGACCGAATTATGCCCCTTTTTAACTTAGAATTTTTGGTTAAGGCTTTGTTAAAGCCCATTTACTTACATAACCCTTTGAGATAAAGATTTTAAACTTGGAACACTTGTTCACCATCACAATCTTAACCTGTAGACAAGAGTACATAACTCTTTCAAGCATTTTGACAGAATTATGCCCCCTTTTAACTTAAAAATTTTGGTTAAAGTTTTGGTTAAAGTCCACTTATTTACATAACCCTTTTAGATTAAGCTTTTAAACTTGGAACACTTGCTCACCATCATAAGCTTTACCTGTAGGCAAGAGTACATAACGCTGTCTAACATTTTGACATAATTATGACGCATTTTAGCTAGGAATTTTTGGTTAAAGTCCACTTATTTACATAATCCTTTCAGATAAAGCTTTTAAACTTGAAACATTTGTTCACCATCACAAGCTTCATCTTCATCTCAAGCATTTAGACACAATTATGGCACTTTTTAATTTAGAATTTTCGGTTATGGTTTTTTGTTAAAGTATGCCTATTTACAACCTTGAAACTTGGTCGCAAATACGTTAACCCCAGTTTATGTTGAACAAAACCTCGACGGGCGTATATTGTGTCCACTGGCACTCTTGTTATTACATTCAAACAGATGCTTTACTTGCAATATATGTTTATTTGCTGTTTTGTACTTTTTCTTGCCATTGTCTACAATAAAATTTCCATCAGGAATATATTTACATGTACTCTTTGTTTTCCTCCCATTTCAAAATCTATGAACAATTTCAGATGATCTGAAGTTGTTCAAAAGATCTGAGTATACCATTATAGCATGTAAAACAATACAAACATTCTTGATTATCTACTTGTAATGTTTGTTAGATTCCAATATTTAACTAATTCCAAACTTATTTTTGTATATATTTACATCAATATATTTATATGTTTTTCGGAAAATCAATATTTCTTGACACTGATCGACTTATGCCTTGAATGTGTTGTACTTCAGATTTGGAAATTGCGTTTGAAATATTTACATAAATCATGCAAAACACCAACTACCTTCAGATAAGATTTCAACATCTGGGAACATAAAAAATAACTCGCAAACAAACCACCGAAATACAGTAGTACCTCTCTAGATCGAACAGAAAATAAACATAACAGGTGGCTGCTTGATGCAGGCTGATAACGATACGGAAATTTTCAGCATACAGCAGTCGTTAACGCCCATCCTTAATGTTTATTTTTGTCCGGTTTAGAGAGGTTCTACTGTATTCAACACTTTTTCTTTCCAAAAACACAGACACTTTCAGTACTATCAGTACTTTGATTTTAAATCAACATAGTATGGTGGGTGACATGATCTTCGCTAACCAATTAAACATACATTAAATAAATTGCAGTAGGACAGTCACTTATAAGTCTGTAACACACAACATCAGCCAATAAGATGTCACAGTCTTGGACCAAAAGTAGATCTATCAACCACTTTACGACTTGGATATGTATTAAAGAAAAGTAAGAGATTGTTGGTTTAAGTTTGTTATTTGAAGTTGCGCTTTCAACTTTTATCAAGGTGTTCTGTATTCGTTTATTGTTCTGTTACTTTTAGAGAGTCATAATTGCTGTTACTAATTTCATCTATATCTGGTGTATAAATCATCAATTTCACCATATATTTGGTGTTATGCTTTCACTTTATTTAGTTGAATGCGTTTGGCAGCTGTGCTCGCTTATAGGCTGTGCCTATTTCATATTATTGATACAGAGCAGCTGATTCTATATGTATTTAGATAGAATCAGTTGTAAGACTGTCAATATTATGGATGTCACAGTACAATAGTGTGTGTGTAACATGCTGTCCAGACAGTAAAGCAGTACTCCAGATTAGCCTAGGACGAACTAAAGAATTATAAGCCCGGTGTGTTCAAAATAAATATTCTGGATACATTTTGCCAGTCTTTACTTAGTCGTTAAAATACAACGTAAAAACGTAATAAAAATTAACCTTTGAGTCCTGATCGGCCATGTTTTTATCCATACCCTACTACATGTGCTAATAATTTTCATTGGTTCATGTTAGGTGAAATTGTCCAATGGAAGTCAACTTATTAAGCGATTACATTATGTGTCAGAGTTTTTCATTGATTAAACTTTCTGATGATGACCAATCAAACGTCTTCTTACAGATTACGCATCGATTATTGTTTACATGGTGTACTGGCTCGGAAATAAAACAACTAACTCGTTTTATTTTCAATAACATTTATAGTAAGTATGGTAATATAATTCCCATACATATAAACCAAAAAATTTCAGAATTTTGTTTATGATATGGAAACCATGGTTTCAATTCTTTTACAAAATCATCAGTTTTCGTGGATCGCAAACTGCCAAAACATTGGAACGCCTTTACTTTGCCGGTCCCCAGATAGATAAGTACGCGACAATAAGGTATATTTGTAAGATTCAAATCGTGGGTCGGTCCCAGATCGATGGCCGAGATTGGAAAATCGTGGGCCGATCCAAAATCGTGGCCTGTTTTCTGAAATTTTGAAAGGCGCTTTAGCCTCCAGATAGGATTTTAAGGCTTCAATCGTGCAACTTCTTTTATACAATCCATCTCTTTCCAGAACCAATTGGGGTTTGGATCTTTTGACATCGGTTGTCTCCAGTTCTGAACTAGTTTCACTCTGACGAGCGAGTCACTGGCACTTGATTGAAAAAGACTATAGTTGTATAATATAATATTCAATCATATACATATTAATGTACTAGTTGCTATAAATAAACTATGGTATTTTTCGATCTAGTGTCAGTGGAACAAGTCCATTTTTATATCCCCCTTTTGAAAAAATGGGGGTATATTGCTTTGCACATGCCGGTCGGTTGATCGGTCGGTCGGTAGATCGATGGTTTCCGAATGATAACTGATAAACGATTTGGCATAGAATCTTCAAACTTGCTGTGGTTGTTGGACATGACAACTAGATGACCCCTATTGTTTTTTAGGTCACTAGGTCAAAGGTCAAGGTCACCATGACCGTAACTGGTGAAATAGTTTCCGATCAATAATGCCCAAGGGTTTGGCTTGGGATCTTCAAACTTGCTGTGGTGGTTGGTCATGACCACTAGATGACCCCTATTATTTTTTAGGTCACTAGGCCAAAGGTCAAGGTCACCATGACCTTAACTGGTTAAATGGTCTCTGATCAATAACTGCTCAATGGTTTGGCTTAGAATCTTCAAACTTGCTGTGGTAGTTGGTCATTACCACTGGATGACCCCTAGGGTTTTTGAGGTCACTAGGTCAAAGGTCAAAGTCACCATGACCTTAACTGGTAAAATGTTTTTTGATCAATAACTGCTCAAGGGTTTGGGTTAGGATCTTCAAACTTGCTTAGGTTGGTCATGACAACTAGATGACCCCTGTTGGTTTTTTAGGTCAATAACTGCTCAAGGGTTATACTTAGAATCTTCAAACTTGCTGTGGTGGTTGGTCATGACGGTTTGACCAGATTTCCTCTATAATTTTTTAGGTCTCTAGGTCAAAGGTCAAGGTCACCATGACCTGAACTGGTGAAATGGTTTCCAATCAATAACTGCTCAAGGGTTTGGCTTAGGATCTTCAAACTTGCTGTGGTGGTTGGTCATGACAACTAGATGACCCGTATTGTTTTTTATAGGTTACTAGTCAAGGTAACCATGACCTTAACTGGTGAAATGGTTTCCAATCAATAACTGCTCAAGGGTTTGGCTTAGGATCTTTAAACTTGTTGTGGTGGTTGGTCATGACAACTAGATGACCCCTATTGTTTTTTAGGTCACTAGGTCAAAGGTCAAGGTCACCATGACCTTAACTGATGAAATGGTTTCTGATGAATAACTGCTCAATGGTTTTGTTCGGGATCTTCAAACTTGCTGTTGTGGTTGGTCATGACCACTAGATGACTCCTATAATTGTTGAGGTCACTAGGTCAAATGTCAAGGTCACCATGCCCTGAACTTGTGACATGTTTTCAGATCAATAAATGATCAGTGGTTTGGCTTAGGATCTTCAATGTTGCTGTGTTGATTAGTCATGACCACTAGATGACCTCTATAGTTGAGGTCACTAGATCAAAGGTCAGGGGGTCTGGGGGGTATACATGTTTTACAAACATCTCTTGTTTCGTTTTTATTCTATTCAACGTTTGAAAAAATATGACGTCATTTACACACAACATTGTCCATTTTGACATCATTATCAGTATCACTCATATCATTTCGCACCACCATTATTTAGACATCATTTTATATCTGTTTACATTTTTTAATGAGCATGGAACACCTTTACTTTGCCATGAGCATTTATATCAAGTTTGTGATCTGTGTATGTTGTCAGGTAAGATTTGTTTTTTCGTGGGTTACAAAATCGGCCCACGATTTGCGAATCAGCCCTCGATCTAGTCGTTTCCGCTATTTTGAGTCTTGACACCAAAATCGGATTCTACGCACTTTTTTAGCTCACCAGAGCACAAGGTGCTCAGGGTGAGCTTTTGTGATCGCCTGATGTCCGTTGTCCGTCGTCGTGCGGTGTGCGTCGTCCGTCGTCCCGCGTAAACAATTTGAACCTTTAAAAATCTTCTCCTCTGAATCTACAGGGTTCTCAGCTTTTATCTTTGGCGCATAGCATCATCTGCAGGTCTTCTACAAAAGTTCTATAAATTATGCCCCTGGGGTCAAAATTGGCCCCGCCCCAGGGGTGCCTTGTTTTCTATAGAAATATATAGTAAAAGTTTGAAAATCTTCTTCTCTGAAACTGGAAGGTTCTCAGCTTTCATATTTGGCACATAGAATCATGTTCAGGTCCTTTACAAAAGTTATATAAATTATGTCCCTGGAGTCAAAATTGGCCCCGCCCCAGGGGTGGTCAGTTTTCAATAGATGCATATAGTGAAAACTTTGAAAATCTTCTCCTCTGAAACTGGATGGTCCTCAGCTTTCATATTTGGCACATATCATCATCTTCAGGTCCTTTACAAAAGTTATATAAATTATGCCCCTGGGGTCAAAATTGGTCCCGCCCCATGGGTGCCTTGTTTTCTATAGAAATATATAGTAAAACTTTGAATATCTTCTCCTCTTAAACTGGAAGGTTCTCAGCTTTCATATTTGGCACATAGCATCATGATCAGGTTCTCTACAAAAGTTATATAAATTATGCCCCTGGGGTCAAAATTGGCCCCGCCCCAGGGTTAGCCAGTTTTCAATAGAAACATGTAGTGAAAACTTTGAAAATCTTCTCCTCTTAAACTGGAAGGTTCTCAGCTTTCATATTTGGCACATATCATCATGTTCAGGTCCTCTACAAAAGTTATATAAATTATGCCCCTGGGGTCAAAATTGGCCCCGCCCCAGGGATGGACAGTTTTCAATAGAAACATATTGTGAAAACTTTGAAAATCTTCTCGTCTGAAACTAGAACATTCTCAGCTTCCATATTTGGCACATAGCATCATGTTCAGGTCCTCTCTAAAAGTTCTATAAATTATATCCCTGGGGTCAAAATTGGCCCCGCCCCAGGGGTAGCCAGTTTTCAATATAAGCATATAGTGTAAGCTTTGAAAATCTTCTCCTCTGAATCTATAGGGTTCTCAGCTTTCATATTTGGCACATAGCTTCATGATCAGGTACTCTACAAAGTTATATAAATTGTGCAATTTGGGTCAAAATTGGCCCCACCCCAGGGCCAGCTAATTTTCTATAGAAACATATAGTGAAAACTTTGAAAATCTTCTCCTCTGATTGTCTGGTGAGCGCTTCAGGGCCATTCTGGCCCTCGTGTATGGTTAGATACAGGTATTTGGGGGCTGCTGCCCACAATCCCCTTCAAACATTTACTAGCACAAACCAACCAAATGACATCACCACACTTGTGCAGAAAAGTAACTTCCAGCAAAGACCTATGATAACACATGTGTTATCATAGGTCTTTGCTTCCAGGGACTGGCAAAGTAAAGGCAACCCAAAACATTTATCTAATGGTCAGTTTAGAGACTCACATACATTTCCCGGATTTTGCCGGTGACTCCCGCATTTGAGACTATCTCCCGCCACTCCTGCCCAGAAGTCAAATTCTCCTGATTTCAGAAAATTTTGATGATGTTTTTTTTTCCCCTAGGAGCATTCTGCATAGCTTTCACCCTGCATTAAGCAGCCACCTGTTTAAAAAAATCTAAAATATTCTCTACTAGAATTCTGGTTTAGAGGGATTCTACTGCACATCATATGTATTTGTGTTACATGTAGTACAATTAAAAAGGTTAAACTTTGTATATTTAGTTCTTCATATTTGCATTTTATAGCAACTTAATAATTCCGAAATTTTCCGTCTGCATAAATCTTCCTCTTTGACACACAATCTCCCTCTTTTGAAAAGCTAATTTCCCTCTAAAAAATTATCATGTATAATAATATGCCTTCGTTGTAATGTTTATACCTACTTCCCTATTATCTCATTGAGAATTGAGAGACCCAAGCGCTTTCTACTAGACCCATCCATTGAGTTTTTGCAATACAGAGCGGCAAACAGTGTAAATTCCACTCATCTGTCAGTTCCATTATCTCAAATTTTGTTTATAAATTCAGTCAAATGACGACTGCTCCAAAAATTAATAATTTAAATAATAGTTATATGATGCAAATATATTCAATTCCGATTGTGATTTTTTTCTTTCGTTTATAACCAATTAGGGACTCACAGTATGTAAACATCAATCATGTACGGGTTCCCTATACTGACCTGAGAGACTACTAAAGTTTTCCCCATAGGCGTCCATTATAACATTCATGTTTACAAATACAGGCTTCTGTAATTGAGCATTGATAACGAACCCTAAAGATACCCTAGATTGAAAGTTGAATCCAAGTGATTTCTAAAGCTCAACCCAATACATGTCGCATTCGCTGACTTTTAACTACAAAGTGGCCAAAGAATGTAACAGCAACAGATAAACTTGCATACTCAAGTACGAAAATCATCATTTCTCCACCAAACCCTATTACCACTCTTTACAATCGTCTTGAACCCGTAACATAGGGTTTGGTTGAGAAATAAATAATCTATTCTAGAAAATGTTTTAGTATACATGTACACATCTTTTCTCATACCATTAGCAAACATAGTAGACCCTTATCAGATGGTTCCTATAGGAGCCTAGATGGCCTACTCTGTTTGCAAAGGTGTAAAAAGTGTTTAAAAATGTATAGGAAAGAAAGAGTTAAGCCTTTCCCTCATAGGCTATTTTTAGATCCAACCTCTTTGAATAAATCTACCAAAAAGGAGCATTAACTAGAGAAAAGGAATTTTTTAGAATTTTGTAGTTTCAAACCATTGTGATGAATAGAGCATTTCGAGGGCTTGGTGCAAAACTATTCTAACTCATTCACTTTGTGTAGGAGTTAGAAAAGTTTTGCACCAATATAGGAGCAAATTAAAAAAATTAATGCTCTATTTATCACAATGGTTTCAAGAAATGACTATTACAGAGACGTAGAAAGGCGTATTTATGGAGGAAAGGGTTAATTGATTAGTTTTAAAGCAGCAATATCTACATGTAAGCCTACAAGGAAGATGTTTTTGGAATTGTTTCAGAGTTAAGCAACCTTTATAAAGATGGCCACAGGGACGAAACCATACAAGGTGTGGAGCTATGACCGAAGGACAAAAAAATCCATCATGGCATCAAACTTGGACGAATTCATCAATAAAGGTAATTGTAAAGCAGTTTATTTGTGTAGTTGATCAGCACTTGTATAGACTTGCTGTGATTTGGTAGAGTGCTCAGTTAGCAATCAGCCCACAACACTCAAAAGAGATGTACTATGGATGTTCCAGTCCCAAATCAGGCAGGCCCGTATTAGTGTCCGTAAATATGTAAATAACACATGATGCCTAACGTTTACATTATAAATGCATAATTGTATTATTTTAAGGATGTCCAATACATGTATGTGTTTTGTACTCAAATCCATCAGTTAAATATACAGATACTACTAAGCAAAAGTTCTAGTCATTTATCTGTAAAACACATGTTGCTATTTTAGTTTTATTACGATTTGAAACATATATGTACAATGTAGGTAATGCTGGAGTAGCATAAAAAGACAGTTATGAGTTGTAGTTACGGTAGTTGAGATCAGCCTGATTTAAAATGTAATAGTTTTTCATACATTTATCACATTCTACATATCACAGATCAACACTGTCATAATTAATATCTACATAACTCTAATTAATTCGAATATCACAATTTGAGTATCACAGATCTATTAATAATTTAGTATCACATGTGATAATACATACGGATAATGTGGTTCAATGATGTGGCTCCTTGATAATAAACATCAACTGGGTCCATGCTTATAAAACTTTTAGTTGAGTCTGAGTTCGTTCTCAAGTTTTTGATTGGTCAGATTTGAGCCAAAGGCTCAAATCTGACCAATCAAAAGCTTGATAACGAACTCAGATTCAACTAAAAGTTTTATAAGCATGGACCCATATCTTGGTCTACTTTAACCCTTTACTCCATAAATAAGCATTTCAATGCCTTTGCAAACAGAGTAGACCCAGATCTGATGGCTCCTGTAAGAGCCATTTGATCTGGTTCTATTCTGTTTGCTTTTGAAATAATATACAAGTAGCTTTGATTCTGTCCTAACAGTTCCCTTGTTCTTAGTGTAGTTAATTTTAATTACATGTAGTTATAATAATCCAGTTAATTAATAATCATGATGTCATTATTTCTTCAGGGTTGCCACGCGTCAGGGAAAAGTCAGGGAAATTTAAATTTTTTCAAGGTCAGGGAATTGTCAGGGAATTTTGAGAACTGTCAGGGAATTTTGAAAATATAGGCAAATGTCAGGGAAATTTGAAAACATGAGAATGAATGTTATATATTTTAAAAAATCCATAACGTATTGCAGAAATTATGACAGAAAGACCAAATTTCGCGATGAAATGTGTCAGGGAAATTTGAAATTATGTCAGGGAAATGTCAGGGAATTTTGTTTCCTCTGGTTTGTGGCAACCCTGTTCTTGCTTAACCCTTTATTCCATAAATATGCCTTTCTATGCCTTTGCAAACAGAGTAGACCCAGATCAGATGACTCCTTTAGGGGCCGCCTGATCAGAGTTTGCTCTGTTTGCTTATAATATATGTTATGATTCTACAGTTTCTGCCATGGCCAAAGCTTCTTATGTGGGTGTGTCATTATAACAGTTAAAATTATTAATATTCATGAATTCATTAATTGTTACATGATTATTTGTGGAGAAAAAGGTTAAATATTCATGGTGTTTAACACATTACCCCATAGTGACGTATTTTTGCAACTCTATAAAATTCACATTTTGAAACCATTGTGATAAATAGAGCATTTGCTCCATAGGAGCAAATGCTCTATTTGTCACAATGGTTTCATGACTACATGTATAGAATTCGCGAACGCCTCACTATAAAATCAGTAACCGAGAGCTCGATATCGATTATTTTAGCGATAACGATGTACAGGTAAGCGACGACAAGTGTTTCAGTACATTGTATCGGTTTATAGTTCGATGCCACTCCGTCTGTATTTACTTCGTGCATATATGTGCATTTGCTAATCATAAATATCTGACATAAACCTTTATACACTTTCTCAACTGAAGTTAATACTCATTTGAACTGAAAATTTGTACTTCCATAGAATTTCACATGCAATTAGTACACCTGATATGAATGGTCACACCTGCCTAACGCAGCCTGTCTACTTCATCCCAAATGGCATATACATACTGATGTAAGCGGCCAGGTGTTCTACAAATGTGAAGGCTATCGATCGTCAACACTGTGTCTCTATGAAACCATGGATATCTGCAACCAACTAAAAGTAGTCATCTAAAACTGCAGATTGCAATATTGTCAAACAATATATAAAATATAAATTAAATGAGATTTTTGAAGTTCCACTCATCAGAGTGAAACCATCCCCTGTGCAAATCATAGTAATTGGAAAATATTGCAGTTTTAGTAGATTACTTACTATCAACACAATAGTGTAGTGCTGAAAGAATTGTTGCTTATTTATTTTCAGCCAAGGAGAAGCTTGGCATAGCTGTGACTATGCCGGTTAAGGTGGTTTTTGAGGCTGATGGTACGGAGGTAGATGAGAATGACTATTTTCAGTTTCTACCTTTTAACACGACCCTGATGGTTCTGAGACAGACAGAAGACTGGCACGGTCCTGATGAGGGTAAACCTTTGAATGCTGAATGTTTACAGTGGAATGAATTGTCCATCATTGTTTGTTATTAATGTCCATTCAGTATGAAAGTACAAACTTTACTGAATTTGTTTTTATATGGCAAATTAAAACAGTGCAGATCCTAATCATACGGTTCCTAAGAATCTCTGATTTGTGTCTGTTTGCAAACACCTTTAATCCTTTCCTCCATAAATATACCTTTTTTTACCTTGCAAACAGAGTAGACCAAGATCAGACGACTCCCATAGGAGCCGTTTGATCAGGGTCAGCTCCGTTTGCTAATAGAATTTGATAGATCTGTTTCGTTGCTTTCTAAAATGTCCACAATGTTCCAACTTCCATGTTTCATTATAATTATTTTGTGAATGAATATTCAGTAGGCATTGAAATTTGGAATAAGCACAGAACAGGGAAAGGGATTACTCTTTACTTTATGAATATCCATGTAAGAAGTAATAACCGTTATAATAGCACATCAACGCAGGAATGTTTGGTCATACCAGGAGCTGTAGAATCATATTTATATTATAAGCAAAACAGAGCAGACCCTGATCAGTCAGCTCCTACAGGGGCTGTCTGATCTGGGTCTACTGTTTGCAAAGGCCTAGAATGAGATATTTAAGAGTACAGAGTTAAAATAAGAATTCTGTAAGCGGCTGTTGTACAGAGGTTTAACTGAATTTTAAGTGAGGACACAAGTCTTTACATTGTGTACCAGTATATCTTTTCTTTAATGATTATCCATCAAAAGCTTGAGAACGAACTCAGACTCAACTTAAAAGCTTTATAAGCATGGACCCCGATTTTTTTTAAAAACTGAAGCAGACAAAGTGTTAACTGACAACAGCTTTTATATCACAAGGGGTAACATTAAAAAAATATGTATATCAATATCTATTTTTAGCACATGGGAAGGATGAACCTGATAGTATGATGGGTGACAGCGAGATTTCAGAGCGTGTCAAAATACTTGCTGCAGGTCTGAAAAGGGAGATAACTCGACTCATTACATTTTCAAATGATGATTTACAGGTAAGGGACAAATAAGACTATGTACAGAAAACTTACACACAGTAATGCCCAAGACATGAGGGACATTCGAAACTTAATGATCTTGATTTTAACAGTTTGTTATAGAAAAATGAATACAAGTAAATTCTGTTTGTATAGTAGAAGTAGTAAAATGAATTGAAGAAACAGAACATTTCTTGTTTACAGTGGAAGCTGTAAGTGAAAGCAAGAAAAACAGAGAGATCCTTGTTTAAAGTTGAAGAGTCCATTCTGACAGTATGAAAAGTTTAAATTTGCAGGGTTTCCACTGGACCAAAATGTTTTTTGTCCCCTCCCTGTTGGATTTTTTTTAAATCTGGACTAAAAAAGGCACCATTTCCAGTATACCTGGAGCATAAACTAACATAACATTTATGCATGTTAAAATAATGATGGCTGCTTGTGTTTTCTGAGTTTTATTTTCTACATAGCCATATATCAATATGATGCTATAAAAATTTAACTACTCAAACATCAAGCTTCACATTCAGTATCTGCAGGTGTAACACCAATCTCAGACTTCTATACTCAGCCATTGAATAGTCATTGCTGAATAAATGTTTCATCAAAACTACTGTGTTTTTAATGTTGTAAACTGAGTAAATATTGAAGAAATTAAGTTTTGATATACAGTGCTTCCTGTATTTAACAACTTTTGTTTGAATCAGGAAAAATCATTTGGACAAACAGTGTGGATACTAATCAGAATGCTAGTGTTTGGTAATGCCATTTAACCCATTCCCTCATAGGCTATTTTTAGATCCAACCTCTGAATAAATCTACTGAAAAGGAGTATTTACTAGAGAATGCTCTATTTATCACAATGATTTCAAGAAATGACTTTCACAGAGGCATAGAAAGGCATATTTATGGAGGAAAGGGTTAACCCCTTATTTCTAAACATGAATATTCATGGCGTAAAGACATCATGAATACTAATTCTTATAATGGCATATGAAGACAGAAAGTTTTGGCCATGTCAGAAACTGTCTTATTTAAATAATTTTGTAAGCAAACAGAGCAAACCCTGATTGGATGGCTCCTACAGAAGCCATTTTCATCTGGGTCTACTGTGTTTGCCAAGGCATATATGGAATAAAAAGGAAGTGCACAAAATTGGCAGGGAACTTTAAAGTTGATATTTTAGCTTTCCAAGATAACAAAAACTTCATTCAATTTCATTTCCAAACACCTTTGCTTTTTTAGCTCATGTGACATTGGTGCCAAGGTGAGCTATTGAGAATGTGCTGTTTTCGTCATCTATATTGTCGGCTATGCAGTATGTAATGTCAACAACTGCTTAACAAACATCTCATCTATTAAATATCAGTTTCAGTCAAACCCCATCGGAATCATTCTTTAGTGATGTTCTATCGGTTTCCTGTAAATATAGGCCATCCATGCACAATTGTTGTTGCCAAAGCAATCAGTTGAAAAAAAGTATTCTGGAGGAATCTCAGAACTGATAGGTCTGATTTAAAGTAGAATACAGAAATATTCCATGGAATTCATATGGTAAAAACATGGCTACCTTAGGTGGAACTAGTGTTCCAAATACTGGTAGAGAAAATGTCAAAAAATAGTCCCAGAAATTACTGGTCTGAATTTAAAATGTTTTTAAAGAAATACTCTTTGGTTGTTCAACTACCAAATTTCAAAGATGATAACAAACATGACCAAAGTTATAACAACTATTTTCATGCAATGAAAATATGCCCATGCAGGGCGATTTTCATTAGGCTTTTCAAATTTTCCTCTTCTCAAAAAAAATCGGTAGTCCAAATACAGAGCACAGTTATTTTACAGAATTTTCCCTTTGTTGATCTTCTATTAACTTCCTGAAAATACTTTAACCAATACCCTTTTGAATATTCATGGAAGAACCTTATAAAGCTTTTAGTTGAGTCTGAGTTTCGTTCTCAAGCTTTTGATTGGTCAGATTTGAGTTCTCAAATTGGTCAGATTTGAGTTCTCAAGCTTTTGATTGGTCAGATTTGAGCCAAAGGCTCAAATCTGACCAATCAAAAACTTGAGAACGAACTCAGACTCAACTAAAAGTTTTATAAGCATGGACCCAGATTGTAGGGATTTGGGTTAATTTTTCAGATATGGCTGTATGTTTAACTTCTAAAAGTCTGATTTTCATGAGACAACAAAAGTGCTTCTGTGATCATCCTCTAAATTCCTTTATACTGCATGCATTTTCAGATATGGTCCAAGTACCGGTATTCTCTTTCTGTAAATTAAAATAAATTGTGGTTCACAATAATTCACAGTCTACTGAACCTGATTACAAATAGATCAGGGTGATCAATTTTTCATGGCCCTCTCGGTTATGGTCTCACTATCTGGTTTACTTGTTGATCAGGTCATTAATTAATCCTCTGATGAGGGTGGGGCCTGACTGCCCAGTCTGGATTGAAGTCGTCCTCTCAATTCCTGTCTGTTATGAGGGTTGATGGAAGTCTAGAATTGAAGCAGATGACAACTATTGCAGACGAAAGAATGCTTTGTGTGGAGAGTTACACTAAATTTACTCTGTTGTTAACCCATACCCTGATATTGACGACTTTTGACGACTCTGTAAAATTCACTTTGTGAAACCATAGTGATAAACTAGGAGCAAATGCTCTATTTATCACAATGGTTTCAAACTACAAAATTCTAAAAGTTTCCTTTTCTCTAGTTAATGCTCCTTTTTGGTAGATTTATTCAAAGTTGTTTGATCTAAAAAATAGCCTATGAGATAATGGGTTAAGACAGACAATTAATTTAGGGGTAGTTAGCGTATGAGTGTTGGTTTACTTGAACTTGAGAGTTGGTTGACTGTATTTCTTTTAATCAACAGGCAATGGTAGACATGAGCTCAGCAAATCTAGCACATCTTCTTGGCGACACTGAAACCTATGCAAAGTCTGTGCAGGAAGCGTGTGAGCGCCACCTGGATGAGAGACAGCAAACGTCCGAAGCCATGCAGCTGCTGAAACTGTACCACAAAGCAAGAGAGGAGAGTCCTTACCTCGATGGAGACGACCCTAAGAGACAGAAATTTGCCCACACATAGCATTCCATACTCTGAATTTGAAATTTTGATCTGATTTATACAGTAGTACCCCTCTAAAGCAACCAATTAATTATTAAAGATGGTTGTCTTTAACACATTCCCGCATATTGACGCCTTTTGACGCTTCTGTAAAAGTCACTTTGTGAAACCATTGTGATAAATACATGTAGAGCATTTGCTCCACAGGAGCAAATGCTCTATTTATCACAATGGTTTCAATACTACACAATTCTGAAAAATTCCTTTTCTGTAGTAAATGCTCCTTTTTGGTAGATTTAAGCAAAGAGGTTGGATCTAAAAATAGGCTATGCAGGAATGGGTTAAAAACCAGTTGGTTGCTTAATGCAGGACAAAAGTAACTTTTTCCTTGCATTAAGCCTCCACAACACAGATTTATACATCTTTTAGGTGGTGACATTAGAGGGATTTTACTGTACATTTTTGTTGTCAGGCTAATGCAAAAATGGTGTAAAGTGCTTTGAGCTATTAGTGTATTTCATACATATAAAACACATCAGGGGTTGAGAGGCCCCGCCACTACAATCTCGTAAATGAATCTTATTCTTTATCTTTCAGACAGATGGTAGCTTAATGCAGGATGAAAGTACTGTACAGTAAAACCCCTCTAATGCGACCAGCAAAAAGGGGCATTCTTCTTGGTGACAGGCAGGTGGTAGCTTAATGCAGGACGAAAGTTATGCAGAAAGCTCCTATAGGAGCTTTCTGCCTAACTTTCGTCCTGCATTAAGCAACCACCTGCTTATAAAGACCACTTTGATCATTGTTTATGTGGTCTTATTAGAGGGGCTCTACTGTATATATAAATATTCTACAGGATCTTTCTGCATTATTTTCGCACTGTGTTTAGCAAACACCTACTTTTTAAGACCTCTGTAAGTGTTTTTCATGTGGTCACTACAGTATATGGTTTTACTGATCATTCAATTGATTCTTTCATATTAGCCTTTGCAAACATGTTTCAGAGTGCCAGACCATTTCCAGATTTTATATTGTTGAACTTACCCATATTTTGAATGTGTTAATTTGTTTGCCATAATTCTACAAAAAAAGTATATCGATTTAATCTTGTCTGTCTGTCAAACTTGTTTTTGTGTTGTAGAAAACTACAATAGTATTAATTCAAGATTAATATTTGTCAGCACAGGAGTTGTGATTTTGTTGCAGATTTATTCAGTATTGGTGGAAACTATACAGGAATGTTTATCCACTTGTGCTTCTCGGGAATTTGATGTGGATTTATACCTTAAATATTGGCAATTATTACCCTTGCATTTGGATAAAGATGGAAAGTGGGGAAATTTTTGGCCTAGGGACACCTGTCTGGTTCTTTCAATTTTTTAGCCCTTTTCCTCATATTAATTCTTTTTCATGCCTTTACAAACAAAGCTGACTCAGTGCAATTATAATACAAGTAGATATGACTATAGTTTCTACCAATACCAAAACAAAAAATCCCCTGTACATATGCCACGAATTTTTTTTAACTAGTAAATGATCATTATTTCTTACAAATGAAGGGTTAACCCTTTCCCTCATATAGATGCATTTTGACGCATTTGCAAACAGAGTAGACCCGGATCAGACGGCTCCTATAGGAGCCGTCTGATCAGGGTCTGCTCTGTTTGCTAATAAAATTTGATAGATCTGTTTTTATACTTTCTAAAATAGCTACAATGTCCCACATTCCATATTTGATTATATATTAAACTATTTTTTCCATGGATATTCAGTAGGTATTGAAATTTGTAATAAACATAGAACAGGGAAAGGATTAAAAAACAGGGTCTGAGTGTCAAACAATTTGGATCCTAATGAGGTGCAACGTTACTCCAAATTATACGTAAATTACAAAGGGGTCTATAGAGTTGAAAGAGTTATGTGAATCTATGATCTCCAGTTTTGATTCCTCGCTACTCATGCCATTAACCCTTTCCTCCATAAATACGCCTTTCTATGCCTCTGTAATAACCACTTCTTGAAACCATTGTGATAAATAGAGCATTTGCTCCCATAGGAGCAAATGCTCTATTTATCACAATGGTTTCAAACTACAAAATTCTAAAATTTTACGTTTCTCTAGTAAATGCTCCTTTTGGGTAGATTCATTCAAAGAGGTTGGGTCTAAAAATAGCCTATGGAGGAAAGGGTTAATTTTGTACAGAAAGGTTATCACATATTTGCTTAAAGCAGGCCAATAATTTATTATTTTTGTGCATCTATCTACATGTGAACATATGTATATTTAAATTTTCATTTAACCACCAAGTGATTATTAGCCCCATCACAATAAAGTTCCAGAGGGGGTATATAGCATTGCTACCATGCATTTGTTTATCCATCCCAACACCACCTTGTGAAACACACAGAATCATTGAACCTTGCATGTTTTTTCCAAGTGGCATTGAACTTGATTGAAATCATTCATCCTTGTGTACTTCTTGTGCATCCTATGACAATACATTGCACCCTTATGATTTCCAAGGTCAAGGTTTTAAGAGACAGATCTTGAGAGAACAAACTGACTCAAACTCACCGGTGACACACAGATCCATCAAACCTTGCATGCTTGACCCTCCTGTGGAGATATTTTTCAAGGTCATGAGTCAAAGTTAAAAGGCCACAGGAGGCAGCTCTTGATATAAAGAAACTTGTGAACAAACCAACATTTGTTAAGTCTTATTAAAACTTACTCTTTACATTCTACTCTTTACATTCTGACCTTTACAACAGCAATAGCAACATATTTTAGTAAGCACCCAGTAACCATAAAGTTTTGGTCATATAGCACAGATATGCTGTCATTTAATCATATTTCTTGCTTGTTATAATACATATAACATAGTCATACATACATTCATATATCTAATCTAATCTAAAATTGAAGCAAAAGGGTTGGGCCACAAGTTATTTCAACATTAGATTCGGCTCTCCAACTGTAGGCATAGACTTGTTTGTAAGCGTCTTAATTTCCATTTGAGCTATGCAAATTATCAATATGAGAATCGAAAACATGTTTTAGATAAAAGAACTGAGGAAAAAAGAAACACATATAGAATATACTTGTATCTCACTAATCCTACCGTCCCACCAAACCTGGGACTCCCCTCCCCCATTTCACCCTATAATTATAGTATGGCAGGGCAAGGTAAATAATACAAGATTCCGAGTATGTGCCGTGATTAGATTTGTCAGTGTTGTATTTTATTGCTAATCAGTCAAATCGTTTGGTATTTTTAATGTATTTTTGTGCTTCTAGAGAAAGAGTTTCGCTTTTGTCATATGCTGTCATTGTTGAGCACGCAAGGAACAAAACTCTTAACCCTATCCTCCATAAATACGCCTTTCTACGCCTCTGTAATAACCACTTCTTGAAACCATTGTGATAAATAGAGCATTTGCTCTTATAGGAGCAAATGCTCTATTTATCACAATGGTTTCAAACTACAAAATTCTATAAATTTTCCTTTTCTCTAGTATATACTCCTTTTGGGTAGATTCATTCAAAGAGGTTGGGTCTAAAAATAGCCTATGGAGGAATGGGTTAAGGTTGTGTGTACATGTATACATATGTGCCTGTACACTTCATTTGTGTTTCTTGGATTGCTTTGGTCTTTCATGTGACATCTCCCGACTTCTGTTCTATATATTATTATTAAGTGCTGTTGTGAAAGGATGCTTTGTTTTTGTAATTGTTGTAAATAACAAAACTGAGCCTAGCTCAGGTTGAAATATTATTTTTTCATTCTCGATTTCGGATTATGTCAATTTACAGTGCCATCTTGTTAACCCTTTACTTCATGAATATTCATGTAAGAAATAATGAATATTAATTAGATTAATTGTTAAAATAGCACATGGACACAGGAATGTTTGGCCATTGCAGAAACTATAGAGTATCTATATTATATTATCAGCAAACAGAGCAGACCCCAATTAGACGACTCCCAAAGGAGCCATCTGATTTGGGTCAACTGTTTGCCAAAGCGTATTTATGCAGTAAAGGGTTAAATGTACGATAGATTTTCTGTATAGCAATCATAAATGGATGGAAATTGGTTTCCAGTTGGAACGTGACTGTTTAATGCAGAATGAAAGAAATGCAAAATACTCTAATCAGAGCTTTTCTGCATTATTTTTATCCTATATTAAGCTACCACTGACTGCATGATCGAAAAATAAGACTACTTTGACCGATTGTTTTAGAGAGATACTGTAAATAACAACATTTGTAACAAACATTCCATACTATTTTCATGAAAACTCTTACCCAGGGATGTGGAAATCCACAAATTTTCTACTTGATGATGGTCAAGACAGATGAAAAGTTCTACTTGTCTGCTCATAAAGAACTCTGGTCCATCCCAATCCACCCATGATGACCACATTAACCCTTTCCCTCATATAAACGTGTTTTACACGCATTTGCAAACAGAGTAGACCCAGATCAGATGAGGAGCCGTCTGATCAGGGTCTGCTCTGTTTGCTATTGGAACTTGATAGATATGTTTCTTTAGTCTTTAAAATGGCTTCAATTTACCACCTTCCACATTTCATTATAACTATTTTGCCCATGAATATTCAGTAGGTATTCAAATTTGTAATAAACATAGAACAGGTAAAGGGTTAAAATGATTAGCGGTGATGAGTTGCAATTCTTGTTTTGAACCATTGATGTAGATAGTAACTGTGTATCCAATTAAATCTGTAATCACGAAAAAAAAAAAGGTTATTGAAAAGAAAGGTCCAATTGTCCGCCTGTGTAATTTTTCCAAACCGGACAAGTCGAGCATATGATTTCCACACCCCTGCCTTACATATATATTAGCAATTGTCTTTAAGACAGCGTGCAACTTAATGCAGGTCAAAATGAAGCTTTTTCCATAACCTCTGCTTTGCATTATTAATTAACCCTTTCCTTCACATACTTGCAAACAGAGTAGACCCAGATTAGACGGCTCCTGTAGGATCCATCTGATCAGGGTCTGCTGTTTGGTTATGAAACTCTAACAAATCTGACTGCAGTTTCTACAAATACCAAAAACTTTCCTTTGTACATATGCCATTATAAAAATATAGCTAATAAATATTCATGCTACCATTATTTCTTACATGAATATTGAACAGGGAAAGGGTTAATCATCCATCTGCTTTTAGACCTTATTGTTCTAAGCACAAAAAGATTGGATCCAGATGAGACTCTGAGTAATTTAGCGTCTCAGGTTCCAAGTTGTTTGGCAGTCGATTTTACAGTAGGATGACTTAACCCTTTCCTCCATGAATATTCATGCAAAAAACAATGTCATGAATATTAGATTAATTTGTTATAATAGCAATTTTTTGGCAATAGCAGAATCTGTAGTCATATCTATATTATACCATAAGCAAACAAAGCAGACCCTGATCAGACGGCTCCTATAGGAGCAGTCTGATCTGGGTCTACTCTGTTTGCAAAGGTGTAGAAAAGCGTATTTATGGAGTAACGGGTTAAATAAGCAATATCGGTTCACAGTGTTCAGAGGTTCTCTGGTATTATATATGCATTTTCATAAATAACAACCTAGTGCAATCACCATATCACATTTATTTTTGATAGTTCACCATATCACATTTATTTTTGATAGTTCACCATATCACATGTATTTTTGATAGTACAATTTTTTAGTAAAATGATAAAAATAACCCGGTGTTTCTTTTACTTCATCATCCATAAGCAAAGATAATACATGTAGTATGTCAATTTCAATCTCACCTCTTTCAACACTGACGTTATAATGCCTTTGCAAATAGAGAAGACCCAGATCAGATGGCTCCTAATGACATGATATACAGTAAAACCTCTCTATAACGGCCATTAAATTGTGTTAATTAGTTGGTATTTTGGGTAGGTGGTTGCTTAAAGCAAGGTGAAATTAAAACAGAACGCTCCTATAGGAGCGTTCTGTTTTACTTTCACCTTGCTTTAAGCATCCACCTGCCTTTAACACAAAATACTAAATGTAATTTAGTGGTCGTTATAGAGAGGTTTTACTGTAATTTAGTGGTCGTTATAGAGAGGTTTTACTGTAGATCTGATAGACTGATACTACAGTTTTTATTAGAGCAAAATGGAATAATAAAGATCTGAGTCTACATCATCTATTTAATATTCATGATGTCGATATTTCTTACATGAATATTAATGGAGTAAAGGGTTAAGCCATGAACAATCAATGAAGTCATGATAGTGACAATACCATATAACAGATGGACCAGCCATGTTTAGTGTTTTCGTAGATCTATCCTATATCCTCTAACTACTGCCATTGTCACTCACCTTTGTCACTCAGTTTGAATGACGATTTTTTTCTTCATTCTTACTGTATTTAGATAAAATTTAAAGCCTAAAAACTATGTTTACCCATTGTAAACATGTTCATTTCAAATTGCAAATGGTTGACGAATGACATTAAGTTAACACCATTTATTTTATATCAGTACACGATTCATCCCTATTGAAAAATGATACACTCCACTTTTCATTTCCGTACATTCTCATTGTCATACAGTGGCCATTTGCATAGAAACAGCTGATCGAATTAGCATGTAAAAAAAATGCCTTTTCAGCAGTTTCTTCCGTTGTTACTGCATGGCATTATGAGATATTTAGAATGGGACTTGTCGAAAAATTATGCCATCCAATGAAGTAGAATTAAGTTCAATCTGTCCTAAAATTAAAAAAGCTTGATTCAATTTGAGTGACAAAAGTGAGTTTGGTGATAAAAACTGTAAACCAAGCAAACACATTTGAGAACACCCGTTTGTCTCAAACTTGGATAATAGTTGGAGATTTTTTTAGAACTGAACGCCAGGTTTTCATTCAGTCACACATATACCAGCTTCTACCCTTTCACATAATTATATCACATTCTACTGTCGCACATATATCAGCCTCTACTGTCATCATCCACATCCATCAACACTGAAGTAGCCTTCGCCCCACCAGCACTGTCCTTGGCCTTTCCTTTCTTCGTCTTTTTCTTTGTCTCTGCTTTAGAAGCATTCATCTGGTCATGTATTCCATTAATATATGAAAGCTGTAAAATAGCAACATAAATTTAAAATTGGCGTAATACTGTGGGAGAAGTAGATCTGGCAAGGACAAAAGCCCTGTCCATGGACAGATATCATATACAAAATAAACTGAGCATACCTTCTTAAACATCATTGTAGGAGTATAACTAGTGTTAAAAGAACTTTCAAAGAAAATAGTATTTAACCGAATGTTTAACCCTGCCACTGTTTAAATTAACCCTTCATTACATGAATATTTATGCCAGAAATAATGACATTATGAATATTTATTAGCCAAGATTTTCTAATGGCACATAAACACAGAAAGTTTAGGCCATGGCAACAACATTACTGTAGAGTCAGCTGCAGATTCTCCTACAGGAGCCATCTGATCTGGGTCTACTCTGTTTACAAGGTGTTAAATGGCATTTTTATCTCTTTGCACGCTAGTGGCGAAACTGTGATTACCTATGCAAACAGTTTGGATCCAGATGAGACGCCGCATAATGCGGCGTCTCATCAGGATCCAAATTGTTTGTCATCTTGACAATATTGTTGCAACAAATACAAGAGTGCCAGTGGGCACAATATACGCCCGTCGAGGTCTTGTTCTACATAAACTGGGGTTAACGTATTTGCTCAACTTAAATTCTAAGTCCAATATTGCGACCAAGTTTCAAGGTTGTAAATAGGCATACTTTAACAAAAAAGCTTAACCAAAAATTCTAAATTAAAAAGTGCAATAATTGTGTCTAAATGCTTGACAGAGTTACATTGTATTTACTCTTGCCTACAGATGAAGCTTCTGATGGTGAACAAATGTTTCAAGTTTAAAAGCTTTATCTCAAAGGGTTATGTAAATAAGTGGACTTTAACCAAAACCTTAACCAAAAATTCTAGGTTAAAAAGGGGCATAATTCTGTCAAATGTTGGACAGAGTTATGTACTCTTGCCTACAGGTGAAGCTTGTGATGGTGAACAAGTGTTCCAAGGTTAAAAGCTTTATCTCAAAGGGTTATGTAAATAAGTGGACTTTAACCAAAACTTTAACCAAAAATTTTAAGTTAAAAAGGGGCATAATTCTGTCAAAATGCTTGACAGAGTTATGTACTCTTGTCTACAGGTGAAGCTTGTGATGGTGAACAAGTGTTCCAAGTTTAAAAGCTTTATCTCAAAGGGTTATGTAAATAAATGGACTTTAACAAAGCCTCAACCAAAAATTCTAAGTTAAAAAGGGGCATAATTCGGTCAAAATGCTTGACAGAGTTATTTACTCTTGCCTACAGGTGAAGGTTGTGACAGTGAACAAGTGTTCCAAGTTTCAAAGCTTTATCACAAAGTGTTATGTAAATAAGTGGACTTGTTCCACATAAATTGAGGTTAACATTTTTGCTTAACACAAATGCTAAACGCAAATTCTAAGTCCAATTAAGAGACATTGACCTTGGATAAACGAGCTGGGACTTGGCAGGGTACTGTAGCATGTCTAGAAAACATTGTGGTTAAATTTGGGAAGGATCCACCAAGCGGAACTTGAGTTAGAGATGTTACAGACAGAAAGACCGTTTAACATTTTTGCTAAACGCAAATTCTAAGTCCAATTGTGTGATCTTGACCTTGGATAAATAAACCAGGACTTGGCAGGCTACTGTAGAATGTCTAGATAAACATTGTGTTAAAATTTGAGAAGGATCCACCAAGCGGAACTTGAGTTAGAGATGTTACAGACGGACTGACACACAAACAGTGCCATTCCATAATACATCCCGTTTTTTCAAACGGGCGTATAAAAACTGAGAGAAAGTTTATTTTAAGAATTGAAGCAGACGACAATTGTTGCAGAAGAAAAATGTGTCCGTAGGCGTAGAACATGTCTCTACGTATATTCAGATCTGTAACATGGACCGTAACTCTTGGTTTTACGGAGTGCAAATCATAACCATATCAAATATTTGCATATTCACTGTAATCACATAATGACCAACCAGAACGTTTCATGACTCTAGGAAAAATACTTTTGTAGTTCTGGACAAGATCTTATCAACACCGTATGGCTCTAATCTTTAGAATTTGGTGCATAACAAGTTTAACTAGAAAATTGTGTCTGTAAGACACAGTGATGCCCCCGTGTGGGTGCTTGCCTAGCTGCACGTAAAATTCCTAAGTCATTTGACCTTGACCTTGGGCTTGCAGGCAGCATAGGCCGGGTGCGTAATGAAAGTATGGATGGTGTTGAATGTGTATATGCAATTCCATGCCAATAGCTTTAGCGGTTAGTGAGATACTTAATGTGTATATGCATTTCCATGTGAGTAGCTACAGTGGTTAAGGAGATATAAGATGATGAAAAAAGTGTGACAACCAACTGCACATAAATATAACAACCAACTGCACGTAAAATTTCAAAGAAATTCCTAAGTCATTTGACCTTGACATTGGGCTTGCAGGCAGCACGGGTTGGGTGTGCAATGAAGGTATAGATGGTATATAATGTGTATATGCAATTCAATGCTAATAGCTACAAGTACAATAGTTAGCGCGATATAAGACGAAGAAAAAACTGTGACAGCCAACTGCAGGTAAAATTTCCAAGTCATTTGACCTTGGGCTTGCGGGCAGCATGGGCTGGGTGTGCATTGAAAGTATGGATGGTGTTAAATGTGTATATGCAATTCCATGGCAATAGCTACAGTGGTTAGAGAGATATAAGACAATGAAAAAACTGTGACAAAAAACTGCACGTAAATGTGACAACCAACTGCACGTAAAATTTCCAAGTCATTTGACCTCGACCTTGGGCTTGCGGGCAGCATGGGTGGGGTGCCAAATGATAGCACAGATGGTAATTGATGTGTATGTGAAGTTTCATGTATATAAGTGTTTCATGTATATAAGTGTAGAAATTACTGAGTTATAACACTTGAAAAACTGTGACAACCAACTGCACCTAAAAGCGTGACACACGGATGGACGGACATGTGCAAAACATAATGCCCCACTGACTATCGTCAATGGGGACATAAAAATGAGTGTAACTTAGACTGTCTTGTTATGCATAGTGACATCTATAGTAGAATCTCTTTAACCCTTTCCTTCATATAAACATGATTTCACGCAATTGCAAAACAGAGTAGAGGAGCCGTCTGATCAGGGTCTGCTCTGTTTGCTAATAGAATCTGATAGATCTATTTCTTTGCTTTCTAAAATGTCTATAATATAACACCTTTCATATTTCTTTATAACTATTTTGTGAATGAATATTCAATAGGTATTGATTTTTGGTCTAAATACAGAACAGGGAAAGGGTTAACCCATTCCCTCATATTGAAGCCTCTGTAAAAGTCACTAATTGAAACCATTGTGATAATTAATAGGAGCAAATGCTCTATTTAATACAATGGTTTCCAAACTTCATAATTCTAAAAGTTTCCTTTTCTCTAGTAAATGCTCCTTTTTTGGTAAATTTATCCAAATAGGTTGGATGATCTAAAATAGCCTATGAGGTAACGGGATCTAAAATAGCCTATGAGGTAACGGGTTAATGCAATTACTTTAATAGTAAATACTAAAGTAATAAAAACAAATAGCTATGCAGAGAAAAAGGTATGCAAAAAGGTCCTTTTGAAGCTGTCTGCACTTCCTCAGTTCTGATTAACACTACATATTAACCTATTCCCTCATATTTAATCACTTCTTTTGACACCTCTGCAAAAGTCACTTTTTGAAACCATTGTGATAAATAGAACATTTGCTCCATAGGGAGCAAATGTTCTATTTATCACAATGCTTTCAAAACTACATCCCCCCCCCCCCTTTCTGTAGCACATGCTCCTTTTCAGTAGATTATTCAGAGGTTGGGTCTAAAAATAGCCTTTTAGGGAATTAAGCAGTCTCCAAAAAATATGTCATCAACTACATTTTCCCTAATTACGATCAAAGTGACAAACAGTTTGGATCCTGAAGAGAAAAGGAGTTGCTTGCATCTTGGCATCCAAACAGGATCAAACTTATTTTCAAATTAGCAAGTTAACCCTTTCCCTGTTCTATATTGATTCCGAATTTCAATACCTACAGAATATTCATGGCCAAAATAGTTATAATGAAATATGGAAGGTGGAATATTATAGCCATTTTAGAAAGTAAAAAACCCCAGATCTATCCAATTCCATTAAAAGCAAACAGAGCAGACCCTAATAAGACGGTTCCTATAGGAGCAAACACGTGAAAAGTGTTTATATGAAGGAAAGGATTAAAATGCCGGCAAATTTATTTCCTTTAGGATATTTTATTGAATTTACCAATTTAGGACTCTTGCGAATAAGCATCTTCACATCATCAGCACCGACTGTTGTCCGTCTAGCATGTCTGAAACAAAAATGTTATCCATTATATCATTTTCCTAAACAGATGAGAAAAAATATAATATTTTGTTATGTGTCCAACTTAGTAATGGAAAATCTACTGGCCTTTGCAAACAGTTTCATTTCTATTGCGATATCCAGATGTCTGCTTTAATTTGAAGAAAATGTTTTTCTTAAAATTCTTTTCAAAAGCTTTATCAGTTTTAAATGGTTCATCGAACACCTAATGATAATCCCAATGAAAACTGTTTGCAACGGCTATAACAAATTGACCCTTTCCTCCATAGGCTATTTTTAGACCCAACCTCTTTGAAAGAATCTACCCAAAGGGAGCATTTACTAGAGAAAAGGAAGATGTTAGAATTGTGTAGTATTGAAACCATTGTGATAAATAGAGCATTTGCTCCTATAGGAGCAAATGCTCTATTTATCACAATGGTTTCAAGAAGTGACTATCACAGAGGCATAGAAAGGCGTATTTATTGAGGAAAGGGTTAAAGGGATATTCACATTTCTGAAGTATTACATCAGTCACATGTAACAACTGTACTGTTCTAGTCATACTTAGCAAACTGTTCCAGATCAACTGCAAACTGCTCCATCTTTCTCCATGTTGCCTCTGATATAGTTGCTACCACCATCTTGTTGAGTTTCATGTTCTCTTCACCACAATGCTCCTGGCATATCTTCAGTGACGAATAATGAACAGCAGCCTTAAGTCTCTGTAAAATAGTTATAAAGAAATATGGAAGGTGGAACATTGTAGACATTTTATAAAGCAAAGAAACAGATCTATCAAATTCTATTAGCAAACTGAGCAGACCCTGATCAGATGGTTCCTCTAGGAGCCATTTGATCTGGGTCTACTGTTTGCAAATGCTTGAAAACACGCTTATATGAGGGAAAGGGTTAAGTCTCTGTAAAAAGATTTAACAAATTCATGAAAATTACCAAATAAAATCAAGGTGTTTTCAAAAATTTAGTAGTACTGTACTTAACTACACATCAGCGAAGGAATCACACAAATTGTAGTGTTTATCCTTTTCTACGCCTTTGCAAACAGGGTAGACATCCGATCAGGGTCTGCTCTGTTTCCTTATGGAATAATATCTGATCTGATTTTACAGTTTCTGTCATTGCCAAATACTCATGAGTCATTATAAAAATTAAACGAATTAATATTCATGATGCCATTATTTGACATGAATATTCATGGAGTAAAGGGTTAAGCTGACCACTGATCCAGAGACGTGTTTACTATATACGATAAATAATGACAAAGTCTACCTTGACTGATGTACAGTACTCACAATGAAATTATGAATGAATTACATCGAAAATTATACAAGTTTGCCAAACTAGCTTACAGAGTTCACAAGAAGCCTTGCTGCTGGGTTAACCTTTTAGCGACATGGTTAGAGTGTCGGTCCAGGGTTCGAATCCTGGTAAAAGCCACTATTCCTCCCTAAGAATTCTAAGTCAAGTCAAGTAATATTTATTAGAATTACTTCGCTGGCGACGAAAATAATTCGGTTCATATATGGGTATGCATGCGGGTTTGCAGGACAGGGTATATGCCTGGCTCCCAAAGGTTAAGAGGGAGGGGAGTGTTGTGATTGGCCTATGTCATGTTGTATGTAAAGCATCTCCAACAGCCTTGCTGTTGGCTTAACCCTTTAGCAACATCTATCTATCTATCTTTGCATAATGCCTGACTCGGCTGTAGCGTATTACTGGCATGTAAAGGTGCAGGTCGTGCGAGAATAAAAGCCATAAAAGTTGTGAAAATGAGACTTCAAACCCAAAACTTCAAAATGGGATAGAGAGAAAGAGTATAGTGAGATAGTGTTAAAACAATGTAGTGATCGGCCTATATAACTCTGGACTTTAGTCCCAGAGCTTCTTTGAAATCTGATCACTTTATAGAATTAGGCTTTTTAAACATTGAAAAGAGATGTAAACAATTGAACCTGAACCACGTTCACAAAATCTTTAACAATAAGTGTCCTTCATATCTTCATGATGACTTTCGGAAACTAAGCGACGTTCATTCTTATGGGAACAAACCTAATTTTTATGTCCCACGTGTTAATGGGTTTACTTCTCAAACTTTTTATTACAGTGCCTGAGTGGCATTTGGACTGGAATTCTTTGCCAGAGAATATAAAACTAATGAAGGCAAAATTTGCATTCAAGAAGATGGTCAAGAAAGCCCTTATGGAAGAAATGAAGGATGAGGAGAACAGTGATTATGTATACTTTTAATTAATATAATGTATGTTTTAATAATCAAATAAGTTTTTAATCTGTGATAGATTGGCAGTTGTGATAAATGTATGTCTAATTCCCATTCAAAGTAATATAATCTATTTAAACATTTGTATTACCGTGAATAATAGGCCTAAAATAGAGTTCTCCATATGTATGTGGAAAGCTCTCGTTTTAGATTTATTCCCGTTTTTTTGCATAATCAACACTCAGCAGACCCTGATCAGTAAATTTTAATTTCAATTTACTGTTTTGAGCCTGCTCTGTCTATACATTTTCAAATTATTGTAACTTTTTCGCTAAATCTATATAGGACCCCGTTGGAAATAAGTTGAAAAACTTTACGGGTTATCCTGTGTATGTATAACATGTCTTTTTTATATAAATAACAAGAAATCGATAACTGTTACGTCAAATTGTATAACTGTAATTGTATTGATGACATATATATACACAAATAAATCTATCTATAATCTATAAGGCATCTCCAACAGCTTTGCTGTTGAGTTAACCCTTTACTAAAGTTTAGCGACATGGTTACAGTGTCGGACTAGTATCCAGGAGTGCGGGGTTCGAATCCCGGTAGAGGCCAGTAACTTTTCCTCCCTTAGAATTACTTCAACAACGTGAGGATTAAAATCTGGTAAAACACTCGATTCCAGACCTTCAGGGGCGGGTTGAGACAAGAGAGGGTGATAATATTGACTTGAACCCCTCTAGATCTGACTGCTTTACTGCAGATGCTGGCTGTTTTATATTTATTGAAATAGACTATAACTTATATTTATTGAAATAGACTATAACTTGCAAATGATTATGTGTACTGCAGGCTGGAGCGGCTGGGTCGCGAATTAAACGTCATCAATACAACTTCTACTTCTACTTCATAATCGGCCGCCATCAACTAGATGAAGATTACGCCAATATACTAGGTGTGCACTGGATGCATCAGGAAGTGACTATATATATACATACAATTTTTTATTTTATTTTTTTTACCATTATTTTTTTCCCTTCCACGATCCATCAGTTTATGAATAAAACTATGTACAGGTTAGTAAATGATCAGTATAGTGCTGACAAGGCTGCCTTGAACGATTCTGTGGTTTCGCTCATGACAATGTTCTGTGGTAGACTGTTCCAGTTTCTAATAGTACGGGGAAAGAAGGATTGCTGTCGTGTCTGGGTTCTACAAGAAGGAATTTGGTAGGAAAGAGAGTGTGAGTTTCTGGAGTGCCTGATAGGTGGAATGAGTCTGTCAGTTCTTGGGACTGCAACTTTATCATGTGTGATTTTATAGAGCATGGTGAGACGGGAGTCAGTTCTTCTATCTGCTAGACTTTGCCAATTTAGTTGATCTATCATGTTACTGACGCTGGATGTGTTTCTGTATCGGTTGGTGACATACCTAGCAGCTCTCCTTTGAACTTTTTCTATTTTTTCGATATCTTCATTAATGTATGGATCCCAAACTGAGCATGCGTATTCAAGAGATGGGCGGACCATAGTTCACATCTGTGTACTCTAAATGGTGATATTGAGCTACTTTCGGTTTTAACGATATCCCGGCAGACGGCACCTGTCACAAAATTAGCATGCTGTCTTACGGGTCATTAATGAGACTAGGCGGACCAGTGACTTATATGCTTGTTCTTAACTGATGTAGAACTGATGTTGAGGTTTCTGCGAAGGAATCCAAGTTTCTTGTTCGCCTTGTTACCTACCTGTTCTACCTGTTGTCGAGCTCATATAATAGTTGGGTAACTCTCCGAGCCGTCTCTATAATAATTTCTTAATCCGGTTTGGGTGTATGATTCGTAACAATCTGGCTGAAATTTAATTTTTAGGTCCTTCCAATGAAAATTTAATCTGCTTTTGAAAATATTTAGTGTTTCTGAGCTTACTACTTTTTCGGGAAGACTGTTCCACCAATTTATTATCCGTTGTGAGACGTTACAGATGTTATTAACATGGCTCTCCTATTTTAGATCAGATTGTATGGTGACACCTAAGTATTTTGCTCTATTCACATGTTCAAGTTTATGTCCGTGCAGTGTGTATGTAGCGTATGTTTGATAGGTGTTTTATTGATAGACAGGACATTACATTTATCCGGATGGAATACCATCTTCCATTTTTGTTCCCATAGCCCAAGTTTATCCAGATCCTTTTGAAGGGAAGTGCAGTCACTGTTTGTTTTGATTGTAAGATAGGCTTGTGTTCTTGTATATGTTATCATAGGTCTTTGGTTTCACCGTTAGAGTGTCGGACTTGCAGTCCAGATGTCCAGGGTTCGAATCCTGGTAAAGGCCAGTAACTTTTCACCCCTTAGAATTATTTCACCTGTGTATGTGTAAGCCTTTCATATTCTTCTTCTGTTGACATTTTCTTGTTGTTTTGAGATTCCCGCAAATCTTCATCACATCCCGAAAACGCTTACATTTATTCAGAATCAAGTCAGACAAACGTTCGCAAGATGGGTTATGATTAAACCATCGACATTTCATGCAACAGGTAAATCTGCGGATCGTGATATCTGTCATTAATGTCTGCACAGTGTTTAATCGCAAAATCTGATTACATTAACTTGGCGGAAAACTGTTAACACTTTGTCAAAGGCATATATCATTTCAAATATATTCGTTACATTACACATGACCAATTCATTCGTGCGTTCTTTCATTTGTTCGTTTGTTTGTTTGTTTGTAGGTTTGTTCATTCGTTCATTCGTTCATCATTCACCCACTTACTGATTCATTCAAACACTCTCACTCCCTGGCAGACTGCCTGACGCATTGACTGACTGGTTGGCTGGCTCCTTCACTCACTAACTCACTAACTCACTCTTGGTCTGGTTCTTACAAAGCATAATGATTGTTATGTAGCAAGGATCATTGTCCCATTTGTCTTCTTTCTGATTTGTTTATTAATATTAACATAAGAAATGTACATGTATACTGTTAAGATTCTTGAACACTTCAAGAATCCAGATACACATTATACTCTTAAGTCTTTCTGACAACCAGGGGCACTAACATTTGAGACTGAGATTCAAAACTGGTCTATGTGAACCATGTTTAATGTTCACCTTTATTAAAATGTAATTTTAAGTTTGTCCTTCGTGCAAACATGTAATCTGTAACTATAACATGCAAAATAAGAAACCTAGATGAAATCTTTAAATAAATTAGTTTTATTTCAGCTTATATTATCGGTTGACATGTCTTAACCCTTTCCTCCATAGGCTATTTTTAGACACAACCTCTTTGAACGAATCTACCCAAAAGGAGCATTTACTAGAGAAAAGCAAAAGTTTAGAATTCTGTAGTTTGAAACCATTGTGATAAATAGAGCAATTGCTCCTATAGGAGCAAATGCTCTATTTCTCACAATGGTTTCAAGAAGTGGTTATTACAGAGGCGTAGAAAGGCGTATTTATGGAGGAAAGGGTTAAGCGTTTCAGTTATGAGTAAATGAACCAAGGAGGCTTTTTTCGATAATGACTTAGATCTGGATACGTTAGTACTCTCACGTGATTAAATTGAAAATAAAAGTTCTTTAAACAGTGGGCCGAATTCAATTCTCTATTATTCTTCATCAGTTGTATATTTTTTAATTTAGTCAGATTTTGTATGTTTTTGTTTGCTGTCTGTACCTCTTATTTTCACAAATATATTTCAAACCAATGCACTTCTTACGTTTTGCAAGCATGATACGTAAGTATGTACAAAATACAGCAAAACCTCTCCATATAACGGCTACTAAATTACATCAAGTATTTTTTTTTGTTAAATGCAGGTGGTTGCTTAAAGCCAGGTGAAAGTAAAACCTATAGGAGCGTTCTGTTTTACTTTCACCATGCTTTAAGCAGCCACCTGCCCTAAATACCAACTAATTAACACAATTTAGTTGCCGTTACAGAGAGGTTTTACTGTATTTGTCAGTTTTATAGTCTAGGGGAAGCAACTCTTACGATCATTCCTTTTGATACCGTACGAATATTCCACTTTAGAACGCAAACTGTGTGCTTACGTGTGCCATGTCAGACTAATACATTATCAGTTCCGTGATCATATTTTACTTATTAACTCTGTAACATTAATAACTGCTTTCAGTACAACACAAACTTGTAATAATCCATCAAGACATTTCTATCTTTCAACGTTTATTCGTCTTATGGTCAAAGGGAAGCAGCGGCCACACCGTTTTCGTTTACAAATATTAACGGTCAATATATATATACAGTAAAACCTCTCTATAACGGCCACTGAATTACATCAATTAGTGTGTGTTAAAGGCAGGTGACTACTTAAAGCAAGGTGAAAGTAAAACAGAACGCTCCTATTGGAGCGTTCTGTTTTACTTCCGCCTTGCTTTAAGTAGCCACCTGCCCTAAATACCAACTAATTAACACAATGTAGTGACCGTTATAGAGAGGTTTTACTGTATGTACCAATGACTGTACTTAGTTCATGCATGACTGACTTTCTAAGTCGGTTGATTGTGTGTACTGCTGATTTATAATTAATATATAATCATAGCAAACACCAGTATCAGCTGAAGATATCAATCTAAAACAATTTATATTTATAGAAAGAGAAATTGGTTAGAAAACAGTCAACAACACTTATTAATTACTTACATTGATTTTCATTTTTAACCCTTTCCCTGTTCTGTGTTTATTCCAACTTTCAATACCTACTGAATATTCATTGACAAAATAGGTATATTGAAATATGCAAGGTGGACTATTGTGGCCATTTTAGAAACTAAAGAAACATGTCTATCAAATTCTATTAGCAAATAGAGCAGACCCTGATCAGACGGCTCCTCTAGGAGCCGTCTGATCTGGGTCTACTCTGTTTGCAAATGCGTGAAAACACGTTTATATGAGGGAAAGGCTTAATCGATTTTCCCCCATCAATCTAGGATGACATAGATCTATTTACTTTTAGCTTTAATTTAGCACTGTGCGCATAACCAATCCTAAAAACTAATATCTGTAATAAGAACTCGGGAAAACGACGTTCAGATGCAAACTCCGCCGGAACAAGATTTCGCCAATAAGAATGATATTTTTTAGATCTATTGGTATTATCTGGACCTACTGTACATGCATGAGTACATGTATATCTTTAAGATAAATCTACCCGGTCAACAAAGTATATAAAATACTGAATCATATTCACACATAAAGCCGAATTACCATGAGGAACATTTCTAAGAATGTCCCTTTTTCGTAATGTTTGCTGATAAACGTTTATTATGATATATATATATACATAATACTTGGGTAGTTCTGATCTGATATTTCAACCACTAAGGGCCTTTTCAAAGATTATCATGTTAAAACGGCCCTTAGTAGTCGAAATATTAGATCAGAGCTATGTATGTATTATATTAATTCCCTTTTTTTGGATATTATCTTTATTATGATAAATGAAATTCTCATTATACACGTTTTGTCCAATAACAGTATAATTGATTTTGGTAATTAGACATATTAAACATCTTTGACATCTTTCATTTACCCAGTAGAACTAAACTTTCGTCTGCATTTGTTCCTTTTCAGTTTCTTGACATCTTTCTAAAGAAACGATTATCTGGAGTGTCAAGCTGATTAACCCTTTCGGTCCCAAATTTCTAATTGTCGTCTGCAAACCAATTACATGTATGTTAAATTATTTGGTAAAATAAGAAAATGAGAAAAATAAAGGCAAATTTCAATGGAATGAAGCACAGATATAGAACTAGCGTTTGAGACAAAAAGTGAAGTCACTTTTCAAGGCGGCGTCTGATCTTGGACTGCACTATTTGTCGTGGTGCATTTTATGCGACATGGGCGGTGAAATGCCATGGTTGATTGCTTGTGAGACACCGAGTCACACTGTAAAATGTATTGTATCTCATCTTGTTTCAAAACCTTTTCACCCCTCACCTGCTGAATATTCATATAATGAGTAATGAAATCGTGAATATTTATCGGCTTAATTTGGAGATGTTCCGAGTAGTCATTTTGTACAAACTGATATTAAACTCGTCTTGGAAAACGTTATTCAGCGAGCCTCTTGCGAGCTTAATATTACATTTTCCAAGACGAGTTTAATATCATTTTGTACATAACATTTTGACTACGGTCATTTTAACTAAGAGAATCATTTTCTTATTTCGACTAAAAATCCGTTTTGACATGTCCTACATGTATATACAGTAAAACCTCTCTTAACCGGATGTTAAATTTAGTATAAATATCGATCTTAATTTTGGAGACAGGTGACAGCTTAATGAAGGGTGAAAGTCATGCAGAAAGCTCCTAGAGGAGCTTTCTGCATGACTTTCACCCTGCATTAAGCAGTCACCTGCTTAAAATATCTGAATTCTTCTCTACTAAAATTCCGGTTAAGAGAGGTTTTAATTACTGTATCTATATGACGTCGTTGTGTTTTCTACATGATGTTAGGGCCTATATGTGTACAGCTTATTTAGCCTTATTATAATAGAGAACTATGTTATGGCTATATTAACTCGAATATAAAGTAGGTTAAGTGAAAGAAGGATGTATGAAGACATGATGCTTCGACCTTGTCAGAAACCACATTCAGATCTGCAAGCAGAACAGGCCCTGATCAGACGGCTACCATAGGAGTCGTTTGATATCTTGGTCTAGCCTGTTTTCGAAGGCGTGAAAATACGTTTCAACCAGGTAAAAGTTTGAAAGGGTTATTTTTCCTTATCCATAGGTTATTTATAGACACAACCTCATTGAATAAATGTACTAAAAGGGTGCATTTGTTAGATTGATTATGTAGTTTTTAAACCATTGTGATAAATACAGCATTTGCTCCTATGGGGCATATACTCTATTTATCACACTGGTTTCAAAAAGTGACTTTTACAGAAGCGCCAAAAGCGTCAATATAAGGGAATGGGTTAATAATTCATTTTGCCGACGTTGTAGTGTGACATACACATTTTATTCCACGAGTGTAAAATACATTTTGACACTTACTGAACCAATGCTGTATGTAATGTGTATACCGTTAAAGAAAACGAAAAAATAAAATCAGCGTATATAAAAAGAAATTGTTTTGCTGCAAGGCGGAAACTAATTCTTTAACCTTATCCCTACTGAATATTCATGTACTATAAATAATGACATTATGAATATTTATTAGCTGAATATTTTTAATGGCACATGTACACAAGATATTTCGGTGTTGGTAGAAACTGTAGAGTCAGGTTTATTTTAATTTCAGTAAGCAAACAGAGCAGACCTTAACCAGATGGATACGCCTAAAAGAGCCGTCTGATCTTGGTCTACTATGTTTGACAAACCATGGGAAAGATTTTATTTGAGGAAAAATGTTAATTGATAATGTTTGGTTAACCTATTATGTCATAGGCTATTTTTAGATCCAGCCATTTTCAATAAATCTACCCAAAAGGAACATTAACTAGAGAAAAGGAACATTTTAGAATCTTGTAGTTTGAAACCATTGTGATAAATAGAGCATTTGCTCCTATTGGAGAAAATGCTGTATTTATCACAATGGTTTCAATAGGTGATTTTTACTGAGGCGTAGAAAGGCGTATTTATGGAGGAAAGGGTTAAGCAAAATACCCACAGGAACATTGAAAGTTTTTTTATATCAAAAATAAAAAAAAAAACAGTATAAAGTAAACGTACACGGGTAAAAAGCTTGTACAATAAAAATACATCTCTGTTACTCTGTAAGTCTCGGGGATTATATTTGTTCTATAATAGATCTATGCTCACTTTGCTATTGTTTAATTCACAAGCTAGCTAGTCTTTGGTCATGGATTTTAAACTAATATATTTTAATCTGCCAATATAACGGCATCTCATCTGGATCCAAGCTGTTTGCAAATAAATGTCAATCACGTCACGCTTAACAGGAAAGGCTATCTTAAGAGTGAACCATTTACCTTAAAAAATTAGGCCTAATAAGCCTTTAGAAATGTAAGAAAATTGGCATCATGAATATTAATTAAATATTGTTTTACTAAAGCGTATATACAAAAACGGGATTTTTTACCATGGTAGAAACTGTAGAATCTGATCTGAGTTTTTTCCAACAGGAGCTTTCTGATCTGGGTCTACTCTGTCTGCAAATGCACCATGTGTTAATGCATCTACCCAGTAGGCCTAAATAGTTAATGTTATCAGTACAGCGTATCACATCTGAAGATTGTTTAGAAGTACAGTGGGTAGGCTATTTATATTGATATCAGCTTAAATTCTTGTCGGTTGAGTTATGGAGTGCAGAATTAAAATCGCAACCACTTCAATATTGCGATTAATAGCACGCCAATGGTAATCCCCATTATCGAAAGCCGATCACAGTGGCTTATTTATAGAAAGGTATGTACGTCAATGAGCGCTGTGAACCAATCGAAATGTTCGTTACAAAAGGAGATACGAGAATTCTGCATAGTAATGGTTGCTATGTATATGTCAACAAAATAATATGGCGACGGCAAAAACAATTGAATGTGTACCCTTTTAAAGCAGCCTGTACTAAATCCCATCGGTGGAAAAATGCCAAAATCATGACCCTCATATCGATTTTTAAATACCTTATAGGCAATAGATCAGAATTTAAAGCGGAATATACATTTTGAAATATAACAAGGTGGTTTTGCCAGACCGGCATGTTGTAGCACGAATGCCAATATCTCTTCTGAGAGACTTGTACATGTTTCAAACACGTTGCCTGTCAAGCCAATACACAAACATTAAGCTGATATGTAAAATAAGGATGTGGTTGTGTATTCGTCCGGAATTCTCGTTTAGGAATGAGTGTAGATCTAGATGTAGGTAGATGGAAATATTAATAATAGATTTACCTGGATGATAATTATACTGGATCTTTATTGGGAAATTTTAGCAGGTTGTATTTGCTGTGTCAGAGTATTGGTTCTCTAGATAATCAAGAGAGTTATGCTTATATGGTGATAGTAAGTTCCAACGGGAAATACAATGTGCACGCACGGATTAAGCAGAATATATTGTGTTCCTTTAAATAATTAGATGTAATGGCGACAGGAACGCTACCGCCCTGTGTCGCAGTTTCAGGGGGTAAAAGGGGTCCATCGGGACCCCTAATCGTAACGACAAGTGATGAAGATTCAGGTTCAGATGGGGAGGCGTTCGCGCACAGCCCTAGGTTCCCACTACAATCACGGATCAGCCCAAGGGCTAATATTAATGTTACAGTTGACACCATTCCTAACTTAAAACTAGACTTATCACGGCCGTTGACAGACCGAAATGACAAATCTGAACCCTATCGGTTCGAACGGTCGGATGTTCGAATACAGCCTATGACAGCGCGAGCGCCTTCCCCCACCGGGACAAGCTCTCACCAACAAGCGTTTGAGGGTTATGAACATGATCACGACTATGATAATGTGGCTTCTCCTGGCGGAAGTAGTACGGCCAGTGGGCCTGTGTATGTCAGGCCGCCGGGTTTCCAACATCATGCACAAGAAATACGACGAAAGAAGAAGAAGTCCACGGGTTTACTGGAACGACGAGAGGGACTGAAGAGCCGAGCACCAACGCCACCCAAAGTCAAACCGCGGAGAGGTAGGGGCTTATCAGTAGGACATTAGCTCTTTGCACGCTTAGTAATAATTGTCGTCTGCTAACATTGTCAACTGCAGCATTTATAATTTTACCTTGTCTTCAATATGTAGACAGGGTGTCAAACTGTTTAGATACAAACGAGACGCGGAGTTACTCGGCGTCTCGTCTACATGCAAACAGTTGGTATGATCCCTTTCCCTGTTCTATATTTAGCCCAAATTTCAATACCTACTGAATATTCATTAACAAACTAGTTATAAATAAATATGAAAGGTGGAGCATTGTAGACATTTTAGAAAGCAAAGAAACATCTTTCAAATTTTATTAGCAAACAGAGCAGACCCTGATCAGACGGCTCCTCTAGGAGCCGTCTGATCTGTGTCTACTCTGTTTGCAAGTGCGTGAAAACACGTTTATGTGAGGGAAAGGGTTATGTTATTCGCCGCTAGCGTGTAACGAGTAAGGCAATTAACCCATTACCCCACAGGCTAATTTTAGACCCAACCTCTTCAAATAAATCTACCGAAAAGGAGAATTTACTAGAGAAAAGGGAAATGTTAGAATGGTGTAGTTTTGAAACTATTGAATCCTATGGAGCAAATACTCTAGTTATCACAATGACTACAAGAAGTGATTCTTACGAAGGCGTTTATGGAGGAAAGGGTTAACTGTAGATGAATCCACCAACATCTTCTTAGATTTTAGACTAAAAAATACCATTGAACATGTTGTCTTAACTGCCAACGCCCACTCTTTTAGTGTAATATCCCGCTGTACATACCGCTATTAGCTCCCGCTGTTGTGATACAAATACATAGATCTACTGTTCTGGTATAAGCTTCCACTGTTGTGGTATAAGCTCCCACTGTTCTGGTTTAAGCTCCAACTGTTCTGGTATAAGCTCCAACTGCTCTTGTATAAGCTGTAACTGTTCTGGTATAAGCTCCCATTGTTCTGGGGCTGGTATAAGCTCCAAATATCCGGATATAAGCTCCCACTGTTCTGGTATAAGCTCTCACTGTTCTGGTGTAAGCTCCCACTGTTCTGGCATAATCCCCCACTGTTCTTGTACAAACCCTCACTGTTCTGCTTTAAGCTCCCACTGTTCTGGAATTAGTCCTCACTGTTTGGTATAATATCTCACTTTTCTGGTATAAGCTTCTGCTATTCTGGTATAAGCTCTCATATAGGAGCGTTCTGTTTTACTTTCACCTTGCTTTAAGCAGCCACCTGCCTTTGACACAAAATACTTGATGTAATTTCAGTGGCCGTTATAGAGCGGGTTTTACTGTAGATGTATTGTCATTGCTATTTAGCATTTTAAAATGTTTTGAATAACCTTTAAATGGGCGTATTTGACATCATTCATTCGACACGACCCTCTCTTACTTCAAAGTTACAATACATTATTAGCACTAGATGCAATCACAATAACAGTGCCTCTCAAGTTTGCCCTGTAGATATGTCTTTACTTAAAAATTTACTATTGTAGAAAATTAGAGTGATTATTCGTTTGGTATGAACCTTTTCAAGATTTTACGATCAATAAAAGGGAACGTGGAAAATGCATTTTTTCACCATAGTGGAAACTTTTCAAATCATATCTGTAAATTTTCATAAGCAAACAAAACAGACCCTGATCAGACAGCTCCTTCGGGAATCTGGATCTTCTCTGTTTGCAAAAGGTGTTTGTATGAGGGAAAGTCTATGTTATGGGTTTACTGTTGTATTCGATAAATCTATAGTTGCCATTTCATTGGTATTTACTCTTTGCACTCTGTCAACATAGTTATTACCTACAGCAGATTGGATACAGAGGGGACTCTTAAACCACAGGGTTTCATAAAAATCCCAACTGTTTGAAATCTCACCCCCCCCCCTTTTAAAGAAAAAGAAAGAGAAATGGAGGAAAACTAATTCCAAGACAGGCGACAATATTGCGTAGCGTGTCAATTAATCCTTTAATCCACGAATACACATTTTAACCCTTTCCTCCATAGGCTATTTTAGACACAACCTCTTTGAATGAATCTACCCAAAAGGAGCATTTACTAGAGAACAGTAAAATTTTAGAATTTTGTAGTTTGAAACCATTGTGATAAATAGAGCATTTGCTCCTATAGGAGCAAATGCTATATTTATCACAATGGATTCAAGAAGTGGTTATTACAGAGGCTTAGAAAGGCGTATTTATGGAGAAAAGGGTTAACACCATTGCAATCCGAGCAGATGCATATCAGACGGCTTCTGCAGGAGCCCTCGGCTCTCTTTGCTATACAATAATATAGACCTGATTCTACAGTTTCTGCCTTGGCCAAAATTTATATGCCATTATAAAAACAATAATCTAATTAATATTTATGATGTCATTATTTCTTATTTGAATATTCACGGAGTAAAGGGTTGATAGTAATTGAGGTATAATACTAAAGCTCGGTAGATTAAATAGGTGCAAGTCTCGGGGGTATTGTATTAATTAAGTGACCGAATACGGCATCATTATACTACAGAAAACTCTTTCTCCGTCGGCCCAAGCACGTTAACCCATTCCGTCATACTGACGCCGTTTGACGCCTCTTTAAAAGTCACCAATTAAAACTAATGTGATAAATGCTATTAAATGTTTCTTTTTAGTGGATTTATTCAAAGAGGTTGGGTCTAAAAATAGCCTATGAGGGGAAAGGTTAAGTCAGACAGCGGGCAAATGCAGGACGAAAACTGTGCAGACGTATCCCTTATGCGTTTTCCATATTACTTTAATTCTGCTCTAAGCAGCCATATGTTTCTTATAGTTTCATTTTAACCCTTTCGCTGCCAATGCCGGATCTGTGATTACCTATGCAAACAGTTTGGATCCAGATGAGACGCCGAGTAACTCGGCGTCTCATCAAGATCCAAACTGTTTGTTACTGTTACTATGTGTTTAAAAAAACACGAAGAAAATAAAAAAAAAAAATTTGTTGCAGACGACAAGGTTAGCAAACGACAGAATTTGGCAGCGAAAGGGTTAATGGCCGCTATATAGTTATGTAAGTTAATTAATAAACCATGATTACGTGTAACCTGTAAAATGCTGCCTGCAAAACAGCAAGAAACAAACAGTATCCATGCTTATATAACTTTTAGTTGCGTCTGAGTTTGTACTCAAGTTTTGGATTGGTCAGTTTTGAGCCTTTGGCTCAAATCTGACCAATCAAAAGATTGAGAACTCAAATCTGACCAATCAAAAGCTTGAAAACGAACTCAGACTCAACTAAAAAAATTTATAAGCATGGACCCAGAATATTACATTGCAATAAAAAAATGAGAAAAAGACGAACAAACCGGCACACACGCTAGATTGGTAGATAAACACACAGGCAGACACACCGACAAGCAAAGAAGTGGAACAAGCCAAACAGATAACTGCACACACAGAGGCAGACATACAGACAAACATACACACATAGACACATAAAAATGATATACAAGGGGCAGACACATACCAACCAGGTAGCTACACACATACAACACGGACACATAAACAATGATATACAAGGGGCAGACACATGCCAACCAGGTAGCTACACACATACAACACGGACACATAGAGACAGACACACATACACACACACACACACAACACACATACATACAGAGACAGACATACAGAGACTGTCAACCGGTAACTTCACAGTCAGCCAGACACGCTATTTCAGTGCATACCAACACGCAGATAAGCTTGTATTTGATATTTAACTGTAATCAGAATTCAAATAATCCCCTTTTTGAAAAGTAATCGCCCCTTCAACCCTATAAACCTATACTCTATAAAAATGTAATCTGCTTCACTTCTCAAACTATAAACATTTTCCACTTCTTTTCAAACACCAATGTCTGAGTGTCAATATTTTTAGATCGTGACGAGATGCCGAGTTACTCAGGGCCTCGTTTAGATGCAAACTGTTTATAAAATGTTACCGGAGACTAGCTCATTGCGTTGAAATAGTCTCGTCTGCGTTCATTATGCAAGTAAGTCCGATAGATTAAATCAACAGCCTTTATCAGCGTTGGAATTTAGTTTGGAATAGTTGACTTCTGCAACTCTTCTCATTTAAACATTTTCAAGAATAGCTCCTTTATTTCTCCACCAAACCCTTTATTGTGACCACTCTTTAGAATCTACAGTAGAACAGTCTAAAGCGACCTTATATTGATTGGAGACATGTATCTTGAAAGCAGGTGGTTGCTTAATGCAGGGCAACAGTAACGCAGAAAGCTCCATGCCTTACAGACCCATAATTAGACCTCTTTTTGATGGTCGCTTAAGACAGGTTCTACTGCATTCTAAAGAGTGGTCACCGTATAGGGTTTTATGGAGAAATGACGATTTCAGTATTTGGGTACGCATGTTTATCTGTAGCTGTGGAGTCCATAATTATTATAATAAATGATGAGACATCGGACAAGAATTGAGATTGCGCCATACTTCCGTTTACTGGAAAACAGTAAAGCAGACGATCCTTTGTGCATGCGATTCACTCAGAATAACACTTTTTTGCATTTGGCGATTTAAAAACCTATTTACATTGACATTGAATAATATTAGATATACATCTTTAAAGAGTTATTTGGCAAGTTTGCAATAAGCCAAAAACCAATACTTGTATTTAGAAGGCAGCAAGTTTTAACCTAAAAATCTCTGAGCAGGTGTTGTCACTTGCTTCATTTTATAAGTTCAAGCCATACATGTCCCAAGATTACAGTATAATCGTCAAAACTTTTGGGGTTTAATCTGGAATAAAAGTGTTTTATTTGCTCGATACATGTATACTGAAGGCTGTGGTCATCGATTTTGAAAAGTTTTCAAAGAATGCCTCAAAACCACAGGAATGCGCCTTTAACTCTCTATGCACGTTTTTGTTTGTCCAAATTATCGTCTGCTCCTTTCTATATATTTCCCGATCTGCATTGTTGCTTATTAGGGTAAAGGTCATCCGAGTGGCAACCAGTTTGGACCCTGATGAGACACCGGGTTATTCACATCAGGATCCAGACTGTTTGCGGTCAGCAGAGTACAGATTATGAGTACATGTATGTAGCGGAACAGTGGTTACAATACCGGTATCAGTCGTTTGCTGACATTTACAAGACGAAATGTTTCGGTTTGGGATACGAAAGTAGGGTCACACATATGTGTGGCGTATTTCAAGTACATGCACAGTAAAACCTATCTAAACCGGAACTTTATTAAACCATTCCCTTATATGGACGTCTTTTGACGACTCTGTACAAGTCACTTTCTGAAACCATTGTGATAAATAGAACACTTGCTCCTATGAAACAAATGCTCTATTTATCACAGTGGTTTTAAAACTAGACAATTCTAAAATTGCTCCTTTTGTAGATTTATTCAAAGAGGTTGGGTCTAAAAACGCCAATGGGGCAATGGGTTAAAGAACAATTTAGGTCTTTTTAGGCAGCGTGAAACTCCGATAGAAAGTCCATTTGGAGCTTTCTGCATGACGTTCGACCTGCATTAAGCTGCCACCTGTATGACATACCGACACTGATACTAGTTTGAACGTCCAGTTTAGAGAGGTGTTACTGCTATAAAATCATAATTTCCCCCAACGAACCCTATGTTGAGATCACTCTTTAGAACAGTCTCTTAGATACGATTCTAAAGAGCAGTCACTAGATAGGTTTTGGTGAAGAAATAATGGAGGTTTTCTTGAAAGCAAATAACGCATTTTCTTGGAAAGCATATGTTTATAGAAATACGGAAAGAAAGTTTAATTGTCAGGAGGAACGGATGGTAGTGAAAATTGTAGTTGATAACCAAACTATACTGTAATTCAGCAAACAGTTTTCATAAGGGAAATAATCACACTTAAGGAGCCCCACCCTACTCCAGTCCCACTCCATCCCACATACCCCCAGATTTGAAAGTGGAAAGGGAAAAGTCGCCTCTCAAAATGCTGCCATAAAATCATGAGCGAAATAAGACAAGGGGAGATCCTTGAGCACTAAAGACGAGAGTGAGATCCTTGGGCACTAAAGCAGACAATATCTTAATCTTTAGTATTTTACCCATATTTGTTCAACAGTGCATACAATGTATATCACTGTTCAGAGATAACTCACATCACAGCTTACATAACTTGGATACGGATGAGTAACTAATATAGTTGCAGAGGTCTATATAATATTTGTAAATTAACACATACATGTCAGGAATAACTTATTTATTTCTCCACTAAACCCTTTGTTGCGACCACTCTTTGGAATCGTCTCTTAGGTTTTGGAGGAGAAATGATGATTTTAGTATCTGAGTATGCAGATATGTTGCTCTGTACTAGTTGGAAACATCATTCACAGCGCGTTAAAGGTCAAATGGGAGGGATCATGGCGGTCAATATTTGATTCTTCACTTTAAGCCAGATTAACTTTCAGCACATTACAAGTGAATATGTTGATACACCTTTTGCAAACAGTTTAACCGAGTGATCCAGCGTCTCATTAGGCTCTAAACTAGTTGACGCCGAGTGATCAGGCGTCTCATTATGTTCCAAACTAGTTTATACTTAAGTCGTGTTAAGATAAATTCACGTAAAAATAACGTTTTCTATCGGGGGAAATGCTGCTCAGCAGGCTAAAGATTGAAATGTGACAAAACCATATAAACCGTAGTCTACCTAATGAACGCTCTAAATGGGGTGGGGTGTATGTGTGTTTGTGTGTGTGTGTGTGTGGGGGGGGGGGGGGGGGGGGCTAACGAACAGTGAAGCAACGCATACCCTAATAAGTATATTATAACCATTAAACAAAATAAATATAGGTTTTTAAAAATACAGGTGGTACCTTAATGCAGACTGAAAGCATTACAGAAAGCTCCTCTGTGAGCTTTCTGCACTGCTATCATTCTGTAATTATATTAACCCTTTCCCTCATGTAAACGTGTTTTCACGCATCTGCAAACAGAGTAGACCCAAATCAGACGGCTCCTATAGGTCCAGAGTCTGCTCTGTTTGCTAATGGAATTTGATAGATCTGTTTCTATGCCTTCTAAAACGGCTACACTGAACCATCTCATTATAAATATTTTGTTCATAACCATTCAGGAGGTACATGTATTGGAATTTGTAATAAACATAGAACAGGGAAAGGGTTAAGCAATCACCTCCGTTCAAAATTTAAGAAACACTTTTGCGAGCTTTTTTAGGGATAATACGGTGCAGCCATATACAAAGTGCTTGTGACTTTAGTTGATACGTTTTAACAATATCAAACTTTTGATCAACTTGTAATAACTTTTACAAACAATTTTGATTCAGGTGATAAGTCGGGTAAGTTGGTACCTTATAGAGATATCAAAACTGCTTTACCACCCTACTCATCAATGTAAAATATATATTCTCTGGGAAAACTTAAAACTCATTAACCCTTTCGCTGCCAATGCCGGATCTGTGATTACCTATGCAAACAGTTTGGATCCAGATGAGACGCCGAGTAACTCGGCGTCTCATCAGGATCCAAACTGTTTGTAACTGTTAGGCTACTATGTTTTTGAAACAAAAATGAAGAAAATTAAAAAAAATTGTAGCAGACGACAAAGTTAGCAGACGACAGAATTTGGCAGCGAAAGGGTTAAATGATAATTTATGAAGTCGTGAATTCGTGTATAATTATTCTTTGGGTAAAGGTTTAACGTGCATGTAAGTTTAACCCTTTCGACGCCAATTTTCTAATTGTCGTCTGCAATCCAAGTTTGTTAAATCATTCGGTAAATGAGATAAATAAATACAAAGTCCAACGGTTCACAGATATAGAAATAGAGATTGAGACAAAAAGTGAAGTTCCTGATTTCCAAATTTCGATACCTACTGAATATTCATGGACAAACATAGTATAAAATATGGAAGGTGGAAAATTGTAGCCAATTTAGAAAGTACAGAAACATCTTTCAAATTCCATTAGCAAACAGAACAGACCCTATAGGAGCCGTCTGATACGGGTCTGCTCTGTTTGCTGTTTATAACAGGTCCGACTGTAAAGTTTCTACCAACACCAAAACAATCCTGTTTACTTATGCCGTTATAAAAAAATAGCTTAAATATTCATGATGTCATTATTTCTTAAATGAATACAGACTAGACGCTGGTAAACGCAGTGGCCGTTCAGAAACCATGCTTTTTTATAGACATGAACAAACTGATCAAAAAGGGAGATACAATCCTGTATAAGATTTCCAAAGTTCGATACCTACTGAATATTCATGGACAAAATAGTAATTATGAAATATGGAAGGTGGAAAATTGTAGTCAATTTAGAAAGTATAGAAACATCTTTCAAATTCCATTAGCAAACAGAACAGACCCTATAGGATCCGTCTGATATGGGTCTGCTCTGATTGCTTATGGAATTATAAACAAGTCCGACTGTAAAGTTTCTACCACCACCAAAACAACCCTGTACAAATGCCGTTATAAAAAAAATAGCTTAAATATTCATGATGTCATTATTTCTTACATGAATACAGACCATACGCTGATAAACGCAGTGGCCGTTCAGAAACCATGCTTTATATAGACATGAACAAACTGGTCAAATTTGGAGATATAGCCCTTTATAAGCTGAATATTCATGTAAAACTCCACCCATTAACACATTGCCCCCTAGTGACGCATTTTTGCACCTCTATAAAATTCACATTGTGAAACCATTGTGATAAATAGAGCATTTGCTCCTATAGGAGCAAATGCTCTATTTATCACAATGGTTTCAAATTATAAAAATCTAAAAATGTCCTTTTCTCTAGTTAATGCTCCTTTTCGGTAGATTAATTAAAAAAGGTTGGATCTAAAAATAGCCCAGGAGAAAATGAGTTAATGCTAGTTAACATTTCCTTCATAGAAACCCTTGCAAACAGAGTATAGCTTAGACGGCTCTTATAGGAGCTGTTTTCTTATCAAATTAAAATACATCTGACTCTACAGTTTCTACCAATACCAAACAAACCTGTGAACATATGCTTTTATATAAATTCAGTTAATGAATATCCATGATGTCATTATCTCTTACATGAAAATTCAACATGTAAAGTGTTCACTCTATTCTTGTAGCATAAGACTTTGTCAATCAAAATAAGGACATTCATTGCCCCGACAAACATTGGAGAACCAGTCCTTAACATACTTAACCTATTCCCCCATATTGACGCCTTTTGGCACCCCTGTAAAAGTCATTTTTGATACCATTGTGATAAATAGAGCATTTGCTTCATAGGAGCAAATGCTTTATTTATCATAATGGTTTCAAAACTAAGCAGTTCAAAAAATTTCCTTTGTAAATATTCCTTTTTAGTAGATTTATTCGAGTAAGTTGGGTCTAAAAATAGCCTTGAGGGAATGGGATAAGCAAACAGAGCAGACCCTGATCAGACAGTTCATACAGGAGCTGTCTGATCTGGGTATGCTTTATTTGTAATGGCGTAAAAAGGTAGGAATATGAGGTAAATGATTAAAGGAAATGGAAAATATACATAATTATAGAATGCAGTACTAAACAAATTCAGATTAAAGGCAATATAGTAATGTATACAGTATCGCATGTGAGTTTATGATCTGTAATGAGTCATTAGCATTATTGAAATTTGGCAGCATTTGGAAGTCATTAGTCTTGACCCGATAATGATATTTTGCCAACTTAATATGCGTTCCGCAAATTAACATTTACTCTGTTCAAAACAACATTTTAGCTCGTCTGTTTTTCGGAGAAAAAATGTCGAGGTATTGTCATAGGCATCATGTCATCGTGGGGTTTGTTGTATGTGTTGTTGTCATCGTGGGTTTTGTTGTATGTGCTGTTGTCATCGTCGGTGTCGTTGTATGTGTCGTATGTGTTGTTGTCATCGTGGGTGTCGTTATATGTGTCGTATGTGTTGTTGTCGACGTGGGTGTCGTTGTATGTGTCGTATGTGCTATTGTCATCGTGGCTGTCATGTGTGGTGTTGTCATCATGGGAGTCGTTGTATGTGTTGTGGGTATTGTCATGGGTGTTTTTGTCGTCACGTGGGTCGTCGTTGTCGGTGTGTGTGTTGGTGTCGTCGTGTGTGTCGTTGTGGGTGCCGTTGTCATTGTGAGTGTCGTTGTCGTTATGGGTCACGTTGTCGTAGGTGTCGTTGCCGTTGATGTCGGTATCGTTGTGAGTAACGTCGTTGACGTCGTGGTATCGCCGTTGACGTCATGAGTGTCGCCGTGGTTGTTGTGAAAAAAATCGACACTTCGTCGCATTTTTACATCAGTACAGCTGTCCTTATCAATAAATTTCACACACTTGATTAATGATTACCACCGCAGTGGCTGTCCTCTCGTGAGGTTATGGCCATTTTGATTATCGTTTCAGACAGGGTTGTCATCCGCGTGCGGTGCTCTTGTTTAATTTAATAAAAATTAACCAGCTCCAGCAATACAGGCATAGGCCAGTATAGCTCAGAATATCTAATAAATAACATGATGATGTTTGAATGCGTGAAAGAGTTTTATTAGTCATTTTGATATAGAAATAAGTGAATGAAAACTACCGATCAACCCGGTGATAAATCTAGAACATTGACGTTTCAAATCGTCGACTACGACCGAATTTAGATGATGATATGTGCAAATATTTTGTATACAAGCGAGGCACGTAGTACTTAGGGATTATCTGTATGGGAACATTTAACCCTTATCATGCTGAATATTCAAATGTGAATCCATCCACTATGAATATTAATGAGCTGAAACATTATACAGTCAGATTAATTGTAGCCACTGAATCATAATGACAAATAGTGCAGACCCATATGAGACAGCTCCTCTAGGAGCTCCTCTAGGAGCTGTCTCATATGGGTCTACACTATTTGCAAATGCAGATATATACGCTATTAGCATGAGATGAACTAAGATAATTCAATGTTCACGCCGCATGGTCATTACTCAGCCATTACGAGTTTAGCAATACGATACGACCTCGCACCTTTTGTTCACGTATCTAGGTCGAATCTATGTGGATCTTTGTGTAATATTAATTACAGACATATCAATACATTCTACAACTCGAAAATTCCAATGTATTATCATGTAGTTTGTAATGAGTTCAAAACGGCAATTTAGTGCGAGCGTGTGTTTGAAATTGGCCATAGAGCATATCTTTACATTATCACATTTGTAGAGAAAAGACAACCACATTAGGCACTACAACTTGTAACTATTTGCAACCGGAGTGTATGTACCCAGACCAGAAATCCCCTGTTCAAAGGAACTGTCTGATCAGAATCTACTTTCTTCACATTTTCTAAGTTTTACATAGGCTTATTCTGCTTTAGATTGCAATAAGCAGGTGTGTTACCCCTTTCCCTGATCTGTGTTTATTTCAAATTTCAATATCTACTGAATATTCATGGTCAAACATGTTATAATGAAATGTGGAAGGTGGACCATTGTAGCTATTTCAGAGAGTAAAGAAACAAATACATGTATTTTAAATTCCATAAGCAAACAGAGCAGACCCTGATTAGACGGCTCCTATAATCTGGGTCTACTGGCTCTATCTAGGTTTGCAGATGCTTGAAATCATTGTGAGCTTACAGTTATATAGATTTATTTACCCTTTACTAATTGATTCTAACTCTTTCGGCGCCAAATTTCTAATTGTCGTCTGCAATCCAATTTTGTTAAATTATTCGGTAAACTAAGGAAATAAGATAAAAAAAATGCAAAATTCAAAGGAATAAAGCACAGATATAGAAATAGAGTTTGAGACACATAGTGAAGTCTCTGAGCAGATGCCGCCTTGAAAAGGCGGCGTCTGATCTGGGACTGCACTAAGTGTCGTGGTGCATTAAATACGACATCGGCGGTGAAAGGGTTAAATAACGTACTATTTATTAGTCAAAGTTCCTCATATAGGCGAGTCCCGACACCTTTGCAATCAGACAGCGTCTGAAGGAGCCATCTGAACAGGGTCTACTCTTTTTGCTTATGAAATAATAAAAATATGATTCTACATTTACTGAATTGACAAAACAACGCGCATTTTCATTGACCAATAAACAATTTCAGGTAATAAACACATGCATTCACGAAGTCACGACTTCTTGTATAAATACCTGTGAGGTAAAAGCTTAACCCTTTCCCTCATATAAACGTGTTTTCATGCATTTGCAAACAAAGTAGACTCAGATCAGACGGGTCCTATAGGAGCCGTCTTATCATGGTCTGCTCTGTTTGCTTATAGAATTTTATAGAATTGTTTCTTTACTTTCTAAAATAGCTACAAAGCTCAACCATCCATATTTATCCAACAGGGGTTGTCCTGGTAATATACAGCAGTCAACACCGGCCCACTTAAACAAATCAAATTTTGATCGATATAAATCGTAAATATGGTTTATAATAATAATAATGACGATAATAATATGGTGTATAATAATAATAATGACGATACTACTAATAATAATGATAATAATAATAATAATAATAATAATAATAATAATAATAATAGCAGTAGCAGCAGTAGTAGTAGTAGTAGTAGAAGGGGTAGTAGTAGTAGTAGTAGTAGTTGTTGTTGTTGTTGTTGTTGTTGTTGTTGTAGTAGTAGTAGTATTTGTGGTGATGATGAATGATGATTTTCAGAATTGTACACGGACCTAATTACTTTAATCGAATCATTAGGCAATAGTAGGAATGCTTTCAATGTCTTCAAAAGAATACATATTTGGTAAAATATTATAGCATTTGAATCTCACCAAATTTTAACCAATGATATACCAATGATATACCAATGTTATTTTAAATGTCATTTGATATACATGTAGTTTTCCCCCTATAATTAGTTAATATCAAATGGAACTTAATGTGTGTGGACATTAACAACAGCTTTGTACGTTTTACTTCTCACAATTAACTTGGCCCTGGCCTAAGAAGGATAATTACTTCCCATACTAGTGCATTAGAGTTAATTAACAATACACGTGATCTAGTACAATAAATTGATTTATTGGTAGCTGGTGTTGATTTGGCCGAATCGCGGTCAGCCATTGTAAAAAGCTGTATGAAGAAATAACCATGAAACATTGATTAGAATTCCGCTTTCTGAGAACGAGGTCAACGATCACCTGTAAGTCACGTGACTGACATGAATGAGCAACGCATTCGGCAACACTAATACTAAGAAACACTATACTTATTTTCACGAGATATAAGTTTTGCTAACCCTAATCATGCAAGAAATAATGACAGCATGAATATTTATTGGCTGGATTTTTACAATGTACACACGATTGTTTTGTATTGTTGGAAGCTGTACATATAGTCGGATCTATTATAATTTAATGAGGAAACAGAGTAGACCCTGATCAGACGACTCATAATAGGACAATCTGATCTGGGTCTGCTGTATTTCCAAAGGCGTGAACATCAGCTTAGAAGAGGGTAAGACGCTGAATAACTCGACGTCTGATTTGGATCCATACCATACCATATGATGACCATTGAGATAGCATTAATAGAACTTTAATAGCAGACGGGGTTTTGTTTGCGAACAAAAGTTGCTTAGTCTCATTTAGACCAGACACAGCTTAAGATTGTGATCAAGATTTAGATAAAACATCTCGCCTGATATAGCCAACGGAGAGGAATCGAAAGCTGAAAACAAAACTGCAATGTACTTAAAAATCGATTGCCAAGCATGCTCCTACGTGCATTCACAGGCATCATGTTCTGAAACAAAACATATTTTGTTAACTCTTTATTTGGTGAATATTCATTCAAAGCTCCGCCTTTACAGGGGCGTATACCTAGCGACACACACTTACGCACTGGCGTAACATCAATCTGTAAGATGAAAACATCATTATGGCCAAAAATGGAACAAAATTTGAAGACTAAGGTGGTAGACTTTGATAAATATTTTGTCTTGTCATGTAAGCTTTAACCCATTCCCTCATATTGACGCCTTTTGACGCCTCTGTAAAAGCTACCTTTTGAAACCATTGTGATAAATAGAACATTTGCTCCTATAGGAGCAAATGCTCTATTTATCGCAATTGTTTTCAAAACTACAAAATTCTAAAGTTTTCCGGGGGAGCATACCCTCAGACCCATACAGCCACGGTCTGTACATTACATTAGGACTCATCTACACGCATACCCTATGAATACGAATTAATAATCGCATTGAAACATACGAACTGGTAAACATTGTAACATAAAAGCAAAAACAGTAGGCTCTGATCAGACAACTATTTAAGGAGCTGCCTAATTTAGGTCAACCGTGTTTGCAAATTCGTAGTGAATCCTCTCTACAATTACCCCCGATAATGACACCTGTGAACAAAGACCACTTACCGCGAACCCTCTCTTCAATGGCCGTTCAGCTTAAACTCTCTCTACAATAACCTATCAGAGTGGACCCTTTCTACAATAACCACTTACAGTGGACCCTCTCTGCAATGACAACTCACACTGAATCTTCTTTACAATAACTACTAAAGTGAACACTCTCTACAATGATCAATACAGTGGACCCTCTCTATAATGGCCACTCAAAATATAGATACATGTAAATGTTTCTGGGAGATAAGTCAGACAGACGATAGCTTAATACAGGATGGTGGTGTGCAGAAAGCTCTGTACCAAGAGCTGTCTGCTTGATTATCGTTCTGTATTTAGCAACCTTTTGATCTTATATACTCCATGTTGACTTTGTTCGATGTTTATTCCAAATTTCAATACCTACTGAATACATGTATTCATGGACAAGAATGGTTAGAATGAAATATGCAGCGAGGAACAGTGTAGTCATTTTAGAAAGTAAAGAAACAGATCTATCAAATTCCAATGACAAACAGAGCAGACCCTGATCAGACGGCTCCTATAAGGAGCCGTCTGATCTGGGTCTACTCTGTTTGAAATTGCCTGAAAACATGTTTATATGTTTATATGTTCACATGTTTATATGAAGGAAAGGATATATTCAATAAGTGGTGAAAATAGAGAGTTGTTACAGTACATGTAAAGTATGTGTTTGAAACTTATTTTTATACTAGTTAATCATTCACCCGTATACACAGTCCATAGTGTTGAGAATTTCTTATTTGCCCCGATAGATCATGTTGAAGAAGTATATAAATAATAAATATCGAGTGCACCTGATGTCCCCCATTCATCTAATATGGGACATGTAAATCTATCTATAGGTATGACAGTGAGCCTACCGTTAGTAATGTGTCTATTGTTTAGTGAATAGTAATTGATCCACAGGTATTCGTATACACTTCACTGCACTTTAAGAAAATGATATACAATAGAACCTTTCTGAAGCGGTCATTTATTTATTGAACAAATACAGTAAAACCTCTCTATAACGACCACTAAATTGTGTTAATTAGTTGGTGTTGCTTAAAGCAAGGTGAAAGTAAAACAGAACGCTCCTATAGGAGCGTTCTGTTTTACTTTCACCTTGCTTTAAGCACCCACCTGCCTTTAACACAAAATACGTGATGTAATTTAGTCGTCGTTATTGAGAGGTTTTTGCTATACGTCCTAAAAAGCAGGATGCTTAATGCATGGCAAAAAACAACACAGAAGACTCCAATAGGATAGCTTGACTTGAATAAATATATGACAGTTTGTTTGACAGTTGGTCTTGAACAAATATATGACAGTTGGTCTTGACTATTGGTCTTGACACAAATATATGACATGTGACATTTGGTTTGATCACACATATATGACTCTTGATATTGTCACAAATATATGCCATGTAGCACTGACACAAATATATGACAGTTAGTCTTGACAAAAAATCCTTGACAGTTGGTTTTGGCACATGTATTCTACAGTTAATCTTGACATAAATATACATGTATGCCATTGGTTTGGGTACACGTATATGTAGCAAGGACACAGCTATATAACAGTTAGTCTTGACATAAAAGTGACATTTACAGAGTCGTCGAAAGTCGTCAATATGAGGGAATGGGTTAAAGGTTACACACCAACTGGTAACAGTTACTTTCGTCAGCAAAAATGATAGCATGTTCAATGCTCAAAGTATTTTCATTTGAAGAGAAAATTAGTTTGTCACCGGTTGTCACATCTGGATCTACACTGTTTGAAAAGGTTATAACATATTGCTCCATGCAGTTGAAAGTGTTAACTCTTTACTCCATAAATACACATTTCTACACCTTTGTAAACAGAGTAGACCCAGATCAGACGGTTCCTGTAGAAGTCGTCTGATCAGGGTCTGCTCTGTTTGCTTGTGATATTACATCGATATGATTCTAGTTTCTATAATGGCAAAAAGTTACTATGTCAATGCGCTATTGTAACAGTTATACTAATTAATATTCATGACGTCATTATGATATCTAACTTTTATCTATATATGTTTGTTGTTACTGTATGTATATAGATGAGACTGAAATGAATAAATAAATAAATAAATAAATAAATAAATAAATAAATAAATTAATTAATTAATATTCATGGGGTAAAAGGTTAAACAAATATTTAAAGACATGCTGTGTGAAAACCTAGTTCAAGTGCCAGGTTCATAAGAGTGACGACGAAGATCAAAGATGAATAGAACTGAAAACAGTCAACGTTTATTCATCACTTAACATGTTAGGTATTTGTCCTCTGCGAAATGCGTGCTGTTATTATCGCGGTATCTTCTCCTTCTTTGAGTTTTGTCTTGGTTTACATGGTAGAAAGTTTAGATTCTGTATATCTGGAATATTTAGTACCATCTTGTCTGTGTCTACACTGTTTGCAAAGTGTACCACATATTCTCCGATATGGTATGACAAGAGATAAACCAACATTTACAAAACGTTTAAAGCGATCATGTCAATATTAACTCAATCGATCTAAGAATTCGTTTTTAATTCAGGAATGCATGCCTTAAATATTTATCGCGCCTGTTTGTCGTCTGCTTCAAATTTAACGCCTGTTCGCATTGATCAGTCAAAATTAAACTACAGTAAAAACTCTCTAAACCGGAACTTTAAGAAAAGATAATTTAGATCTGTTTGGGCATGTAGCTGCTAATTCTTATTCAATATGTAAGTCAGTCATGAAGAAAGCTCCTTTTGGAGCTTTCTTCGTGAATTTCACCCTGCATTAACCCATTACATCATGTGCTATTTTTATTTCTATTTTGCTCTTTGAATAAATCTACCGAAAAGGAACATTAACTAGAGAAAAGGATAATTTTAGAATTTTGAGGCTTGAAACCATTGTGATAAATAGAGCATTTGCTCATATAGGAGCAAATGCTCTATTTATCACAATGGTTTCACAAAGTGACTTTTACAGAGTCGCCAAAAGACGTCAATATGAGGGAATGGGTTAAGCTCCCATCTATCTTACTGACCGGCGGCGGCACTTATTTCCACGTCTGCTTTAGAAGGATTTTCTGTACTTATGTTTAGCATTCCTCGGTAGGGACATGGACAAAAATGCTTTATAATGTTGCAAATCAACTTTTTTGCTAGTAGAGTGTGCTGCTGAACCGTGAAAGGTCCAGGGGTTGATATTCAGCTAAACGTGTTGACAAACTCGGCATTAGCGCTTCCTTGTTATGACTGATTCACATAGCTAGGCTGAGTAATTTCCATTGCAAAAACTGTCAGCTGTTTTATTTCTTAAGTTAATATTTTCTTCCCTATTCCCCTTAAAATTACTGTCAGACTGTTAAACAGTCTTTTTAAGCGGATGGCTGCTTAGTGCAAGGCAAAATTCATGCAGAAAGCTCCTTTGGGAGCTCTCTGAATGAATTTCAAGCTGACCTTTGTCTTCTGTCTTATAGCTTTACCTGTTTTGTGTTTGTTCCAAATTTTCTATACCTAGTGAATTTTCATGGACAAAACAGTTATATTTGAAATATGGAAGGATGGACATTGTAGCCGTTTTAAAATCTACAGACATAGATCTTTCAAATTCTATTAGCAAACAGAGCAGACTCTGATCAGACGGCTCCTGGGTCTGATCTGGGTCTACTCTGTGTGAAAACTCGTTTATATGGGGAAATGGTTAAAGACCGACACTGACACTAATTTGAACGTCCGCTTTAGAGAGATTTTTCTGTAGTCTTCTCTTCAAGACACCCCAATAGCTCACGACGACATACTGGTCACTGGATATTTGAACCATTTTAAATTGGTTGCCAGTAAATTCGGTCAAATGTGTATTGTTAATTAACGAATTAAACTGTCAAATTGAGGGCACTTTCTACATCTTCTTCATCTTTGTTCAGTATGCATTTTGGAAATTAGCAACAATACAGACCCAGCTAAGAGAGCTCCTTCAGGATCCGTCTGATCTAGGTCAACATTGGTTGCATTTCTCCCGCTTGAAATCAGGACGTTGGAATAAGATAAATAAAATGCCTCATGTTTATTTTTGTTTAGATTAACCCTTTCGGCGCCAAATTTCTAATTGTCGTCTGCAACCCATTTATTTTTAAATAATTCGGCAAAATAAAGAAATAAGATAAATACATACAAAGTTCAAATGAATAAAGTACATATATAGAAAAAGAGTTTGAAACAAAAAGTGAAGTCCCTGATCAGACGCCGCCTTGAAAAGGCGGCGTCTGATCTGGGACTGCACTATTTGTCGTGATGCATTTTTGCGACATTGGTGGTGAAAGGGCTAAAGAGGTTCTGATATACTATATATTTTATATAATTCTTTCAGATCCATTACCTATGAGGCTGCGGGCGTTACCCCAGTCGTTTTGGAAGCAACCGAACAACCCAACAGCGCTGTCTCCTGGCAACATGTTCTCATCGCTTCCACCTTTAAGTTACAGTAAAGAGGAAGAAATGACAGGTAGGTCGGCATTCTCTCTAGCACACACCCTATATCCAAGTCTGAACCTTTTTCTGCTTAGCATGGCTAATAGTGAAATGTTTGTATGTGTCTTCATTTTATTACATACCATTTGTATATTCCCAGTCGCTACTTTTTTTACCAACAAAGTGTCTGATGATACACTAGAGGGTTAATACACGTTTTTTCGGGCAATAACATCTGCAGTGTCCCGAGGGACTGTTGTTGGCCCGAGCCCGAAGGGCGAGGGCAACAACATTCCCGAGGGGCACTGCAGATGTTATTGCCCGAAAACAAACGTGTATTAACGCTATTCTTGCATAAAACTCATTTTCTGCTTTCCTGTATCAATTTAATTCTTTCAAATACAAGCATAACTATACCCTTCTTTGACACACTTCGTTCGATTTATGCTGTTTCCGGGCCACTGTTTTCTTTCTGATTTTATTTCATGATTGTATTAAACAACGTTTTATACGGAATTTCATTTAATATGTCTATCACTAAAAACAGTTCATTGTCGGTGCCCCTGAAATACTCGCACAGTTCACCTAGCTTAGGCCAAAACGCTATAGCATTCGCGTCCATTGTTTACCTTAGGCCCCGAATAGGTATAATTAAAACCAGTCAACAACAGCGCGTGAGCACGAGAATCGCCTTGTTAATACATGGTCTAGCGGGACTACAACAGCACGTTTTGTGCAAGAATTATCTATAGATGTTATAATCGCAGATTGTACTGAGAAAATTGCAGACTGAGAGCATCTAGAAAATAAGAATGTGCAACAGCGGCGTTGCTTATTTATTCGGCATGATTTGAAATTATTGGTAATTTGCTGCGCAGTTGTTTGGCACGTAGTAATTAGCTAATTTAGTCACTTGTCGCCGCGGACTTTCTATGCCTAAACAGACTTGTATTATATTAACCATTTCCTTTATACAAACGATTTTCCAAGCCTTTGCAAACAGAGTAGACCCCGATCAGACGGTCCCTGTATAAGCCGTCTAATCAGGGTCTGCTCTGTTTGCTTACGGAATTATTTCAGAACTGACTCTACAGTTTCTACTAATACCAAAACATCCTGTGAACATTATGCCGTTACAAAACTTCGGCTAATAAATGTACATGGTGTCATTTCTGCATTACCATCGTTCTGTAGTAACCCTTTCCCTGTTCTATGTTTATTCCAAATTTAAACACCAACTGAGTATTTATAATGAAATATGGAAGGTGGAATATTGTAGCCATTTTAGAAAGTAAAAAAAAGATCTATCAAATTCCATTAGCAAACAGAGAAGACCCTGATCAGACGGCTCCTCTAGGTATACTCTGTTCGCCAATGCGTGAAAACACGTTTATATGAAGGAAAGGGTTAAGCAGCCACCTGATTTAATGCTCCCGTGTGCATTCATTAATTGGTAGCTTTTGCTGATTGATTAATTCTTATCCAGCTGAAAAATGATCTGAAACATGCTCAAACTGATCTGGAACATATTTAAACTGCGTCAGATTCGTTCAAACATTTTGAAAACTGTTGTCCAAATATCAATCAGCTTGGATCCTGATAAAACAATCGGGGTATTATCCGAATCTAGGCTGTTGGCAAATACAAATCAAGTCGCACCTTAGCAAAGTAGGTATTGTCAGAGACCATGCAGGTGAGAAACAGTGGACTGAATGTGATGTTTATAGAAAACGAAACCCAATATTTGCCGGAAGTTTTGTTAACGTTCATCACACGTTTAATTGCTTTTGAACATTAACTCTTTGCACGCTAGCGGCGAAATTGTGATTACCTATGCAAACAGTTTGGATCCAGATGAGACGCCGCATAATGCGGCGTCTCATCAGGATCCAAACTGTTTGTCATCTTGACAATGTTTTTGCAAAAAATGAGAGAAATTTTATTTTAAGAATTGAAGCAGACGACAATTGTTGCAGACGAAAAATTACTTTGCGTGCAAAGAGATAAATTGACTCTCCAGAGTAGCTGCTCTAGTTCAGTTTGTCCTCAGATATCTGTCTCGTTACGCATAGAGTAATTTTTAACCTTGGTTTCACTGAATAAGTCTTTGTTTTGTCAGAGTTTCATAAACCTCCACTTAACCCTTTCCACCATGGTATTTATGTCAGAAATAATGACGTCATGAAGTTTAATTATATTAATAAGTTATAATAACACATGGATACAGAAACTTTTGGCCATGACAGTAGCTGTATAATCATATCTATATCATAGCATAAGCAATCAGAGCAGACCCTGGTCAGACGGCTCCTGTAGGGGTTGCCTGATTAGGGTATGTTTTGTTTGTTTATGAAGTTATAATAAAGAAAATATTCAAAAATAGGGAATTAATATAATACATGATAATCTTTGAAAAAGGCCCTTAGTGGTCGAAATATTAGATCAGAGCAGTTCAAGTATTTATGAAGTTATATTAGACCTGACTCTACAGTTTCTACCAAGACCAAACTATCCTATGTTCTTATGCCTTTATAAACATTCAACTCATGATATCCAAGATGTCATTATTTATTTCATGAATATTCAACAAGGAAAAGTTTAAAAATAGAAATACACGTACAAGAGCTATTATTGCAACTCAGAAACTTGGAACTTCGGGATAACTCGAGGTAAAAGTTCGGTCCTTACAATACAGACTTGTTCTAAATGTATCACTACCGATGTCTAGAAACACATGTGACAGTTTAATACAGGTCGAAAGTAATGCTGAAAGCTCCTACAGGACCTTTCAGCATTACTTTACACCTTCGTTAAGCTGTGAACCTGAGAATTGTCCAGATTAGAAATTGGATGACTCGAAATTCTGTTATCTCAAAGTAAATTGTATCGTACCTTGAAATTCGAGATATTGAAGTTTAACTGTACATATATGTTTTTAATTTTTCATTGCAATTCAACGTCATGTAATCAGTTAGTAATTAGTAAATGACGTATACATATCTAGGTGTAAAAGGGATGAAAAGTACTAAAGGAAACACAGCTTAAAGGGCAGCCACCAAAACCAGAAGAGAACAAAACTATAGAGTTAACCCTTCTCTTGCTGAATTTTAAAATACATGTCTCCTTCTTTACCCATGCCCTGTTGTATAATTACATATATCTTCACTGTGTACAAGTATTTCGCTGTGAAATCACTGCTGTGGAGTGCACTGGTTGTACGATCATTTTGTAAATAGTGCAGACCCTGATGAGACAGCTCCTGCAGGAGCTGTCTCATCTGGGTCTTCACTATTTACAGGTAGGTATATTGACGCGAATAGCAAGCGAAGGGTTAAACGACCTAAGAACCACACCGATGATGGCTATTTGCACTGCCAATGAAAACACGTATTATGCCTGTTGGTAGATTTATTAGTCCTATGACATATACATTAACATGGTCGATGTAAATTTAAGCATGACAACTACTTCAAAGATATTCTTCACAGAAAATGATGCGAGTATAAGACTGGCCACGCTTCAGGCTCTACAAGGGACGTTCATTTATTTTGGTCTACGAAGAGCATTGATTTAATTTGTTACTCACCTTTACGAGGCGTGTTCATTTAATTTGTAACTTACCTCCACGAGGGTCGTTCATTTAACTTAAAAGATGATATTTACGAGTCACGTTCATTTAACTTGTTACCAGCGCCACTACGAAGAATGTTCATTTAACCCTTTCCTCCATAAATACACCTTTCTACGCCTCTGTAAAAGTCACTTCTTGAAACCATTGTGATAAATAGAGCATTTGCTCCTATATGAGTAATTGCTCTATTCATCACAATGGTTTCAAACTACAAAATTCTAAAAAAAATCCTTTTCTCTATTTAATGCTCCTTTTCGGTATATTCATTCAAAGAGGTTGGGTCTAAAAATAACCTATGAAGGAAATGGTTAATTTGTAACTTACCTTTACGAAGGACGTTACTTCTATGAGGAACGTTCTTTTGATTTGTTACTTACCTCTACAATAGGCTGTCTCACCGGGATCCAATTTGTTTCAAACTGCAGTGGTAGTACAGTAAACCCTCTCTATAACGGCCACTAAATTGTGTTAATTAGATGGTATTTAGGGCAGTTGGCTGCTTAAAGCAAGGTGAAGCTAAAACAGAACGCTCCTATAGGAGCGTTCTGTTTTACTTTCACCTTGCTTTAGCAGCCACCTGCCTTTAACACACAATATTTGATCTAATTAATGGTCGTTATAGAGAGGTTTTACTGTACTACTACTGCAGTTTGTTCATTCCTCCATAAAAGGAGATCAGTAACATAATTATGTACAGATAATAATATAAACAGTATAAATATACGAGTAAGTAAAATATGTATTCAAGCACAGTTACTGTTCAGTATCACATCATGACATATTAATGTACAAAATGGTACACAATAGATACTTACAATGGCCATACATTTACATTTACAAGTAATAATCAATAACATATATAATCTATTCCTGTATTATTTAACCCCTTTCCTGCCGAACGCGACCTTCACTGCATGGTATTTGAAAACATTTTAGAACCAGATCAGATGTCACGTAACGAGGCGTCCGATCTGGATCGAAACTGTCTGACACTCGTCTTAGGTATTTCTCCATTTAAAATGCAACAATTCGAAGTTAACCAGTCACGGACGACAATTTCAAAGCAGAGGAAATTAGCGCGGGATAAGCGTTAAGATGCTTATTCAAAATTGTGCGAAGAGTTTTGTAAATAAGTATTTACTCAGCAAGTTTAAGATGAACTACGTATGCGAACTGTTCATATAGTAAATAAGTGTAAGGTACATAGATTCCGGTTCTGAAGTCAGTTTGAAACGCAAAATTTGCGCAAATTTGCGCAGCATACATCTTTAAATGTTTCAAATGGCTGGTATAGGCGATAAATAAAATAAACATAGGCCTATATCACTCAGCGAACGAAGCATCAGGCATGCTTTGCAATGGCAAATATAGCAGAATAAACCGCGGTTCCCGGGCATATCATCGAATATATCATCGATTCATTCCTCTTTATCGCTGTACAGTGTTCTGCATAGTAGCAACACGAAATTGAAGTATTAATAATATATCATCATGCTGTATTTGTTACGCATTGATGTCATCATTCGTCAACATTAAGTATGCTAAAATATGATCATCTGCGTGATGAGACGCTTAAAACATGATCATCTTTGCATGATGAGAAGCTTAAAACATGGTCATTTTTGCGTGATGAGACGCTTAAAACATGATCATCTTTGCGTGATGAGACGCTTAAAACATGGTCATCTTTGCGTGATGAGGCGCTTAAAACATGACCATCTTTGCGTGATGAGACGTTTAACCCTTCGCTTGCTATTCACGTCAATATACCTAGCTGTAAATAGTGTTTTAAAAATTCAGCAAGCGAAGGGTTAAAACATGGTCATCTTTGCGTGATGAGGCGCTTAAAACATGACCATCTTTGCGTGATGAGACGCTTATTAACCCTTTCCTTCATAAATACACATATGTACGCCTCTGTATAAATCACTTTTTGAAACCATTGCGATAAATATTCATCACAAAGGTTTCAGAACTACACAATTCTAGAAGTTCCTTTTCTCTAGTTAATACTCCTTTTCGGTAGATTATTCAAAGAGGTTGGGTCTAAAATAGTCCAGAATCCAAAATGTTTGACATTCAAATTCTATTTTATTAATCAGAACAAAACCTCATATTGCACGGGGAGGGGGTGCTGAGAACAGATTAGACCTGTAATGACCATCGTATCAGACCAGTACTGACCATTGTATCAAAGCCGTACTGACCGCTGTATCAGTCATGTACTGAACCCTGTATCAGACCGGTACTGACCTCTGTATGAGACCGGTACTGGCCCTGTATAATGCCGGCACTGACCTCTGTATCATACCCGCACTGACCTCTGTATCAGACCCGCACTGACCTATGTATGAGACCGGTACTGGCCCTGTATGAGACCGGTACTGGCCCTGTATAATGCCGCTACTGACGACTGTATCAGACTCGCACTGACCTCTGTATCAGACCCGCACTGACCTCTGTATCAGACCCGCACTGACCTCTGCATGAGACCGGTACTGGCCCTGTATGAGACCAGTACTGGCCCTGTATAATGCCGGTACTGACGACTGTATCAGACCCGCACTGACCTCTGTATGAGATCGGTACTGGCCATGTATAATGTCGGTACTGACAACTGCATAAGACCCGTACTGACCTCTGCATGAGATCGGTACTGGTCATGTATAAGACAGGTACTGACGACTGTATCAGACTTCCACTGACAACTGTATCAGATCGGTACTGACAACTGTATCAGGCCCGTACTGGCCACTGTATCAGACACTTACTGACCCGGTATCAGACCCGTGCTGAGGACTGTATCAGACCCGTACTGACCACTGTATCAGACACGTACTAACTCTGTATCAGACTCGTACTGACGACTGTATCAGACCCGTACTGGGGACTGTATCAGACCCGTACTGACCACTGTATCAGACACGTACTAACTCTGTATCAGACTCGTACTGACGATTGTAATCACACCCGTATTGAGGACTGTATCAGATCCGTACTGGTCCTGTATCAGACCCGTACTGACATCTGTATCAGACCCGAACTGATATCTGTATCAGACCCGCACTGACATCTGTATCAGACCCGTACTGACATGTACTGACATCTGTATCAGACCCGTACTGACATCTGTATCAGACCCGTACTGACATCTGTATCAGACCCGTACTGACATCTGTATCAGACCCGTACTAACATCTGTATCAGACCCGAACTGACATCTGTATCAGACCCGCACTGACATATGTATCAGACCCGTACTGACATCTGTATCAGACCCCCGCACTGACATCTGTATCAGACCCGTATTGACATGTACTGTCATCTGTATCAGACCCGTACTGACATCTGTATCAGACCCGTACTGACGACTCAGATACAAACAATGTATATCATGGACTGATCAATGCTAATCTGAGTCTTCACTGTTTGCAACAAAAGTCAATGTTTTTTTCTATTCAACACTTGTTAACCTGCATCTCCTAATGAACTCGTCCCAAACTATGTATTTTCGAAGGAACCTATTTTTAATTTTAAGAGTTAATATCAAGAGGAATGGTTTTGTGGATTTGACATTTAGAGAATGATTTGTTAAGTAAACAGTGCAGACACCATTCTCTGTCAACAGTTGGCATTCAACAGAACCGATGGTTTTCACCAATGTTAGAAAAACAAAGTGCACTACCATCTGACTGTTTTTCTCGTCAAACAGAAGTAGTCAAAACATCAATTAACCTTCAGCGGATGAGTGAATACCTATGCAAACATTTTGGATCCAGATGAGACGCCGAGTAACTCGGCGTCTCATCAGGATCCAAACTGTTTGATATCCTGATTGTATTTCGGTAGACAAATTGATTATAGCTTGAATTTTGAAAATGTAGTAGGTGAAAAATTCTGTAATAATAATTTGCTCAGCAGGCTAAAGGTTAATCATAAATAATAAGGTAATAATAACGACACAACAGAGTTTGATTGACATGATAATCACATGTAGCGTGATGTAGTTTTGCCTTGTGCGATTCAAGAATGGAATTTCTACAACCCACATGTCACTTTTGAAATTGTCCATATTCTAGTAATGTGCAGAACATATACGCGTCCTATTAACCCTTTCCCTGTTCTGTGTTCATTCCAAATTTCAATACCTACTGCATATTCATTAACAAAATAGTTATAAAGAAATATGGAAGGTGAAACATTGTAGACATTTTAGAAAGCAAATACATGTACACAGATCTATCAAATTCTATTAGCAAACAGAGCAGACCCTGATCAGACGGCTCCTCTAGGAGCCGTCTGATCTGGGTCTACTCTATCTGCAAAATGCGTGAAAACACGTTTATATGAGGGAAAGGGTTAACATATACAGGAAGCTATCACACATATGTACACGGTACAAACACATGAATGTGATCAAGCCTTTGCATACTGATTGTGCATTCCGTCTTTTGCAAAATAGTTTCTGTCTGATACATGTGAACGTGATTACTTTTGAAAACACTTTGGAACCAGTTCAGACATCCATTATTTCAGCGTCTCACCGGGATCCGAACTGTTTTGACCATGTAGTTATCGTTTTGAAACGGCATGTACGATAAATTAATTTCGAAAACTGACAGAGCTGACATTTTTCTAATGACGAAAAAGTACCCAGGCTTACGTTTAATGACAAATTTAACTCTTTCGGTGCCAATGTCGCTTGTTGGCGCCATTGAAAACAGTGCAGTCCCAGGTCAGATGCCGCCTTTTCAAGGCGGCATCTGACCTGGGACTTCACCGTTTTCTATATTATTTTAGTCCAATCATACGGGCTTTTAAAAAGAAATGTTTTATTAATATACCTTAATTATTCAGTTTGGAATTATATTTAATATGAAATTATTACTGCAGACGACACTTTGAAATTTGGCGCCAAAAGAGTTAAATGCCAAAACAGGACCACCGTATGTGCACTTGGTGTCACTTCTATCAATGTTGTCTTTACCTCGCTACAAACTCGTGATATCCTTTTACAACAGTTTAGATAGAATTATACTCCACATACCTTGGTATTGATATTTGACAGTCCAGTAGGGGAAATAAATACAGCTGAACTTCGATATCTCGAACTCGGATAACTCGAACTTCGGGATAACATGAAGTAAAAGTTCGGTCCTTCCAAAACTTACAATTGCTTTAAAATGTATCGCTACAGATATCTAGAAACATACGTGACACCTTAATATAGGTCAAAATTAATGCTGAAAGCTGCAACAGGAGCTTTCAGTATTACTTTAGACATATCTTAAGCTATGAACTCGAGAAATTGTTCAGATTAGAATGCGGATAACTCGACTTCTGTTATCTCGAACAATTTGTATAATCCCTTGAAGTTCGAGATATTGAAGTTCAACTGTATGATGAAAAATGAATTTTGCTGAGCCTGCCAAACGTTTAACCCTTTCCCTCATATAAACGTGTTTTCACGCATTTGCAAACAGAGTATAGACCCAGATCAGACGGCTCCTAGAGGAGCCGTCTGATCAGGGTCTACTCTGTTTGCTAATAGAATTTGAAAGATCTGTGTCTTTACTTTCTAAAATGACTACAATGTTCCACCTTCCATATTTCATTATAACTATTCTGACCATGAATATGCAGTATAGGTACTGAAAAATGAAATAAACATAGAACAGGGAAAGGGTTAAAACCTCTTCTTGAATCAATCCGCCTTATCGATGAAGGGCTTAATGTGGTATTTATCAGTTTGCCCTGATATTCGCCAACTGAATTGTTGTTACTAGGAAGAGAAATAAACACACCGGTCGTTATAAATATGACAGGGTCAAGAGGGAATTGGAAGTGTAAGGACGAATCGACAGAATAGTGAACTCGAATAGAAGCGAAATCGATAGGTTCATTAGAAATTTACCGTTTCATCTAGAGTACATTGTGTCAATTCAAAACTTAATTGTGACTCTTCCTTATATCGGAAACACTGGTCTAAATCGAACCCCATTTCGAGTGTGAAGTGATTGGACTCGCTGTTATGACAATGTTTCCGCGCTTTGTTAACATTGTTAGACACTCAACTCAACTCAACTCAATTTTATTCACGCTTTGGTTCACATTTTTTATGAACAGCAAAAGCATCAAGTAATATACATGCATAAAGTAAATCAAAATATGTTGTGTCAGTGAGGTATTGTAAAGATTGAAATCGTATAGAACTTTAACTACAGGAAACGACCATTATATTCCATTGGTCCGTTGAGGCAATCTTGCATAGCAGTTTAGATCCTGACCAGCCATCATGTGTTGATGATTGGTCCAGAATTAAACGCTAGTTCTGCTCTATATTTTTTTTAATTCATGCTAGATGTGTGCATTTCACATTTAACACTGGTGCTATATAACACAGATCGAAAAAGGAAGGTAAAATATAACAACCGATTATGTTGTAATATACGGATGAGTTAGAACTATGAATGTCATTTAAGCGTATACTGATTATTTTAGGCGAACCCTTAGTACATGTATGATACGACTGAATTTAGTATAATATGTATCATAATCAGATAATAATATAAACACAAGCAATAGTCAGGTATTGCAAACACATTTAGTTTGCATATAATGATTATCTTTTAGCAAGATTCAGAATAAAAATGCGTTGTGCATTGAAGATTATAACAACAACTGAACGCATCAGACAAAACCTTTTGTAACCCCGTTTGTTGCTCTTAGCAATGACCGAAAGCGAAATTATTGTCAAGACCAACAGGAGGTTACATTGTTAAATTATTGTTTTGTTGTTGTTGTTGTTGTTATTGTCTTAAATTACTACTCAGATTTACTGCAGACTTGAGCGAAGGAGAGCATGACTCCTACCCTCTCTCTCGTCTGCAGCATAATTCGATGAGTAAGTATACACAATTATTATTTTAATGTCATATGCAAGAAGCATAATGTGTTTACAATGAAAGTACAAAATACATGCAGTTCAGTATGCTTCAACTTCACCTTAGCATTAAATAAATATGGGTCTAGATATAATCAACTCTTTGCATGCTGGGTAAACTGTCGTCTGCAACAATTGTCGTCCGCCACTGTTCCAAAATGAGTATCTTGAGAATTTTCAAAATACTGTCAGAGTGACAAACAGTTTGGATCCTGATGAGACGCCGCGTTACGTGGCGTCTCATCAGGATCCAAACCGTTTGCAAACGTATTCACTTTTTCGCCACCAGCGTGCAAAGAGTTAAAAACCCACACCACGACGCTCAGAACTATCTGCATTATGATATCAATCAAAATTACCAACGGTGTATACCCTGACCATTCTATACGTCTCTGACGCGGTGGCTGGTCTGTGTGTAGACTGTTCGCGAAATACGACAACCCCCCCCCCACACACACACACACACACACACACTCCCTGAAAGCACTCTACCGTCCAGTTTCTGTACAGGTCGTAATCATGCAACATACCAATAACCACAGAGTACAAGCGTACTGCAGTCTAAAGTTCGATGACAATTCTCGTCATATTGCAAAAATATTAAACCTTTATCTATTCATTATATATCAACCCATCCCGCCATCCGTTCTTTATAATACTTATCAACCCCATATTACTTCTAATAAACACACACGCACGCATACACACATGCGCACGCGCACCCGAACGCACGCATGCACGCATACTTACACCTGTTACTCTAAACGACACGTGTGCAGAATTTCGTCAATATTTGCTAGATTTTGTGCAAAAGAGATTAAAACGTGGAACGAAAGTGACTAATCACGGTGTCTAATGTTTGCAAGACGCGATTAAACCATTAGATACTGCTTTTAGAATGATATCTATGCAATAAGTTACCATGGAAACGTGGACAGAATCGTTAGAGGAATGATAATGATTCACGACAAAGCGACAGTCATTAGAGCTATAAGTGGAAACGTTCAATTTACTTATTCAGCATTATGGATTGATTTAACCCTTTACTCCATGAATATTCATGTAAGAAATAATGACATCATGAATATTAATTATATTATTTTTTATAATAGCACATAGACACAGGAGTCTTTTGCCAATATCAGAACCTCTAGAATCATATCTATATAATATCATATGCAAACAGAGCAGACCCTTAACCCTTTCCTCCATAGGATATTTTTAGACTCAACCTCTTTGAATGAATCTGCCCAAAAGGAGCATTTACTAGAGAAAAGGAAACATTTAGAATTCTGTAGTTTGAAACCATTGTGATAAAAAGAGCATTTGCTCCTATAGGAGCAAATGCTCTATTTATCACAATGGTTTCAAGAAGTAGTTTTTACAGAGGCGCAGAAAGGCGTATTTATGGAGGAAAGGGTTAAAGTGCGGGAACTGGGTATATGAAACCTTTACCAACAACGTAAATCCAGATCAGAGAGCTCCTGACGGAGCCCCCCCCCTGACAGATCCCCCCCCCCCGACAGAGCTCCCTGACCGGGGTCTGCACTGTTTGTCACATAAATAATTTCCTTTAATGATAAATCTTGATTATAGTATTTATTATATTATTATATTTGTTATATAATAGTATTTATAATATTATAGCATTTTTATATAATTGTATTTATTATAATATTCAGGAGGGAAGGAGACACTTTTAATTATTAAGCAAGTTACAGATCGCCAACTAAATTTCTTTCAACTGACATAGGTCAGTGACTCTCAATTTATACACACACTCGCCGCTTATACACGCACGTCCCATTTATACACGCATTCTCAATTTATACATGTAGTTTCAATTCAATTTATTAACAGCTCACAATTGATACATGTACTGTAAAATTATACATGTACCTCTAAATTTATATACATGTATAGTTGAACTTCGATATCTCGAACTTAAAGTGGCCATACAAATTACTCGAGATAACCAATGTTCGAGTTATCCGATTTCTAATTTAGACAATTTCACAGCTTAATACAGGTCTAAAGCAATGATGAAAGCTCCTGTAGGAGTTAGACTTGTATTAAGCTGTCACACGTGTTTCTAGATATGCGTAGTAATGCATGTTAGAGCAATTCTGTATTGTAAGTTTTGGGAGGACTGAACTTTTAGACCGATTTATCCCGAAGTTCGAGTTATCCGAGTTCGAGATATCGAAGTTCAACTGTACATATACTATCAATTTATAAATGTACTCTCAAATTATACATGTATTCTTGCTGTTTTTCAGATGTGCGACCCATCACACCACCTGAAGAACGAGAAAAGAAGAAGAATATGAAAGCACCAGAACGGAAGGTGATTGTTACAGGGGATACAGACCTGTTGCTAAAACACCTTTTCGCTGACGTCATGGAGGAAAAGAAAGGATCAAGCAGCAACATGACTCACCTTAAACGCGGCAGGTAGGGAGAAATGTCCTATACACCTCCATACAGGAAGCCAGTTACAGTGCTTACAGTAATCTCTCAGCGCTCAACGCTAAAGAAAGTTGACACGTTACTACATTCGGCATGAACCTGCTTGAGACTTACCGACAGCACTTTATAGCTATTATTATACATGTATACCAGAAGGGTTGAAATTGTCTTAAGCGACCTTCAGATATGTCTGCGTATGGGTCGGTTTATTAAGCAACCACCTGCTTTTTAAGACATTCCCTCCTAGTGACGCATTTTAGCGCCTCTGTAAAAATCACATTTTGAAATCATTGTGATAAATAGAGCATTTGCTCTAGGAGCAAATGCTCTATTTATCAAAATGGTTTCAAGCTACAAATTCTAAAATATTCATTTTCTATAGTTAATGCTCCTTTTCCGTAGATTTATTGAAAGAGGTTGTGTCTAAAAATAGTTT